>JAADXY010000118.1:0-46814 GCA_023338065.1 Phytopythium montanum
GCCAGCCCGCTCGCCGTTGTGGGCTCGGCGGCGCTGCCACACGCGGTTGGAGTAGCCGATGTACGTCCAGAGCCAGCGAAGCGCCGCGTAGACAGTGTCTTCCGGGAAGTCGGCATCCTCGGCCGCCGGAGTGAGCAGGTAGCAGGACCACATGGTTGTTGGAGAGCGTCTTCGAAAGTGGCCGTCTGCTTCAACACGGCGAACACCGCAGCGGTCTGGTTTGTGATCCTGTACAGCAGCAACTCTTGGAGCTGGCATCGCGTAGGCTCCACTTCATCTGCTGGTTGTCGATCGCGAGCTGGGCTGGTCAGGAAGAGGCGGCGGAGCGTGTGGCGCTCGCTCGACGCGGTGAGTTCGCTGAGCGTCCGGCGCTCGACATGGCTAATGTTGAAGTGAGTAAAACCTCACCGATGTCGATCTGTACCTGTTCGAAATCGGATACGTTGTGTTCTTATCGCATCCATATTTAGATCAAGCTTCAAAAAGTCAGACCATATTTCTAACCTGTTTCTAACATCAGCCTTTCTCTTGCCAGAGGTGCACTGTCGTCATGATTGAAGGGCGAGAGACGGGACTTCAGTTTCGCGTGAGCCAGTTCGCTCCTCGAAGTTGTTGTTGGCTCGAAAGATCACACAGCACAAAAGGCATATGTCCAGGTCTGCAGCGGCCCGATCCTCGCCGCCCTCATCCATGCGAGGTCCTTTCGCGAACACCTCAACCACAGCATTGTCATATAAAATCTAACGCCGCACGCGACAATCCACAGACGCCCGTTCAGCGATCGCTCGTGGCCAGTCGGGATTTTTCCAAACGCGGGGCGGCTTTGCACGCTTGAAACCGGCGAAGTCGTCAGTCGTGAGTGCAGGGGTCAAATTAGGATCCCTTTGCGTCCATTAATCATGTAGGTAACATAACATACTGCAGTCAATTTCAGTTTAAAATGTGAGACACTTGAACCATATAACACGTGGTACTAATTCATACAGGTTGTAGCTCCTCGCGCTTTGCTGTGCGAGAGCCGCCCGCCCATCCCCCTTTGCACGCGTCCAGCATTGCATTGCGCGGTCGATGGCTCTCGTCGTCCGGTCTGCAGCTCCATTCCCCGGTTCCCCGTTCGTTCCCTCGTTGGTCCCTCCCTTCCTCCTGGGCATCGCACTGCACTCCCCAACTTGCCGCGTCGCTCTTCAGCTCCACCTGTAGAACCCTCGCCATGCAAGTATTCCGCCCTCAGACCGCGCTACTGGCGCTCGCCGCCACGCTCGCCACGGCGTCCGCGACGCAGCTGCAGGTCGTCAACCAGTGCAGCGAGACCGTGCAGCTGTACGACAACTCGGCCACTGAGGTGCTCTCGGCGGGCGGCACCACGCAGCGCTCGCTCGCCAACGGCTTCCTCGGCATGTTCCGCAACGGCGTCAACCCCCAGGCGACTCGTAGGATGGCGCTATCTCTTGTATCGTGGCCTACACCAGTGTCTGACCCTCGCTCTTCGTCATTCAGTCGCCGAGTTCTCCATCACGGGCGGCTTTGTGTGGTACGACATCAGCATCATCCCCACCGGCCCCCTCAGCGGCGTACGTAGCTAGCCATTTTCACTGTTCGCATGGCAGATCCCGACCGATCGGACTCTGTATTGACGCCGCTCACTGCTCTCATACAGCCCCAGTACTGCCCGGACTTGGACGCGTGCAAGGCGCTGACCGGCGGCGTCGGCTACAACACGCCCATGTCCATCCAGACGAGCTGCGCGACCGTCACGTGTCTCGAGGACGGCTGCGACGACGCCTACCAGTTCCCCAAGGACGACGGCAAGACCCACGCGTGCGCCGACACGGCCAGCGTCACGCTCACCTTCTGCCCCGGCGGCAGCGGCGGCTCCACACCCACGACCAGCGCTCCCACGACCAGCGCTCCCACGACCAGTGCGCCTACTCCTGCACCTACTCCTGCACCTACTCCGGTCCCGACACCGGCCCCGACGCCGTCTCCTACCCCTGAGCCGACGACAGAGGCGCCGACACCGGAGCCGACGACAGAGGCGCCGACTCCCGAGCCGACTCCCGAGCCGATTCCGGAGCAGTTCGAGTCGTCGTCGACGTCCGCTAGCAGCGACTCGGGCCTGCTCGAATCCACGAGCTCCAACTCTTCGTCTGCCTCGGTCGACTCGTCCATCGACTCGTCGCTCGACTCGTCGCTCGACTCGTCCGCTAGCTACAGCGACGACGACGACGACGTGGCTGGCGAGGCCGACGACGAGACCGACTCCGTCATCGAGCCCACTCCATCAGCCTCCACGACGCCGTCCGTCTCGCCCAAGAGCACCATTAGCACGACCAACATCTCTGGCAACAAGGACAACAGCAGCGGCGGAGCTGAGAAGGTGACGACCCAGTCGGAGGACGCGGACGCCGGCACGACGGGCTACGTGGTCGGAGGCCTTGGCGCCGCCGCCATCATGGCCGCCGTCGCCGCCGTCGTCGTCGTGCGCAAGAAGAAGCAGGAGCTCGAGAACGACGAGCCCAAGCTGTCCATCTACGCCACGGGCGACGGCCTCGTCACGCCCGTCGACAACATCACGGTGCTGTAAGCAGCCTGGCTAGAGACCGGCGGAACAGGTCCAAGCATTGAGTAAGGCGGTGGTGATTGTACCATGTGAAGGCCTCAGAGTCGCGCGGTCTGAGGAGCAGGATCGTTTTGGGACTCGACAAGAGACAAGAGAATGCAGCCCTTCATCTTCAGCACTTTGCCGTTGGCATTGACCCCTTCACATTGACCTGATACCGGCGCTATTTTTGCCTCGACAGCCATCGCCACTCGCTCCAAAACGGACCCAACTCGTTCATTGACAGCTTGTGTCGCGGTCTCCTGCGTCTCGATCACTATGAGCGCTCTTGATGACCTGCGCGTGCTGCAGGAGCTGGACCCTGGCGCCGAGCGCGTCACTCTCCGAGCCAAGCAGCTGACCGACGTCTCGACTGTTGTGGCCTTCCTCTCCACTCACTTCCCGCAGCTTCGGCACTTGGACCTGAGCCACAACGCACTCTCTTCACTGCCATCAGACGTCGGACTCAAGCTGCCGAGACTCGTGGCCTTGGATCTATCGAGCAATGCGGTCGCGTTCCCAAGCGTCGAGGCGCTCGCGGCTTCGCTTGGGGCTTGCTCTCGCCTCAAAAGCCTCAGTGTGCCGCTCGCAGGTGGTGTTGAGGACGAACAGCGCTTGCTCGAGCTGCTTCCAGGCCTGCGAATCCTCAACGGCGTGCCTCTGTGCCAGTCTGGAGCACTAGAAGCCGACGCGGCGGGTCCGACGTCGCCACAGGCCAAGAGAGACCTGCGGCTGCGCTTCCAGGCCATCAAACACGTGCATTCCCTCACTGAAGACCCTGCCGCGACGTCCAGAGGCAACAGCAACAGCGTCCGGCCGCGGGAACTGCTCGCGAGCATCTCGGACGACCGGACAGACTGGCGGAAGTTGCTCAAGGGCAAGACGCTCGGCTCTTCAACGGTCTCGAACTCCCAGCGCAGCGGGTCGGCGTTGATCCAGGCAGCCGGTCAGCCTCCTCCCCCTCCCACCTCTCACTCTCAAGGCCAGCCAAAGACGCCAACGAGAAGACAGCGAGCCGAGCAGCACTTGCTGTCGACCGAGGCCTTCCTGGAGGAGCTCAAGAGCGTCGTCCGAGCCTTCCACGTGTGCGAATCGCGCAAGACCGACGGCTATAGGGCGACCGAGACGCTCGCCATGTTCGAGCAGCTCGACAAGCACGTGGAGCGGCTCGCCTTGCAGCTTGGAGCCCAAGAGCGCGACGTCCTCCTCGCCCAATCACCGGACGATTCGACCCAACGAGACGCTCGAGCGTCTGTACTGCAAACGCGGTGGAGTCTCCTGGAGTTATGTGGCGCGTTCGGTGCCGAGAAGGTTGGACAAGTGGACGGAAACCTTGGGACCGCGTTCTCTAGGCTGCTGAGGCTACAGAAAGAGGTGCTGACTGCGCTCCAAGATGTCAAGAAGAGCACTGAGCCGTCGACTTGCAGGGCGAGCGGAGAGAGAGCGGCGGTAGCGACTGGGAAGGGGGAGAAGCAGGCGGCGGAGGCGACGCAGACACAGCTCAAGGTGCTTCTCGACGTGGCCGAGAGTCTCGAGAGCGATCTGGACGGCCTACAGCGCCAGTTCCAGACGGAGAAGGCGCGTCGTGAGCTGCTGGAGCAGGAGAACACCGCGCTCAAGCGGCAGCTAAAGTCCGCGTCTCCAATCCCTGGCACTAGCGGCCTCAACAACTCAACCGGAGGCCATCCAACCAAGTCTCCAGTCTCTCAGGGTGTCGACAACGCCTCAAAGACGCCGCCAACGCGGTTGAGACAGCGACAGCCCCTCAAAGACGGCGGGAACGACCAGGTTCGAGCTGTCGAGTCAACAGCCAGCAATCCCAGTCAACAACACGCTCAAGACGCGTCCAAACCTCCAGCTCCCGCTCCACAAGCGTCGCTATCAGCTCTAGCATGCTCCCAATCAACGACCGCAGTCCGCAGCTTGACGCTCAAGCAGCTGCTCGACCTGCAGCGCAGCATCCTGCAATCCAAGAGCAAGAGCGACGCTCGAGGCCTCGCCACCGGATCACCCCGCGAAACCCTAGAGCAGCACATGTACACGTACCTGAACACCCGCTTCGGGCTCCCCAAGCTCATCGTCGACTACGCCAGCGCGGTCTGGAAGGCGAGCGAGTTGCTGGCGGCTAGAGACAACGAGGTCGCCGTCTTCTTGGCGCTACTACGCAACCACCTGGACGAAGGCTTCCTGGCCATCAAGCGCAAGTTACAGCGTGCGTTGACCGACTTGCTGCGCGCGTATCTGCAGTCTAAACACCCGCTCAAGCCCGAATCCGCGGTCTCTTCGATGGTCAAGGCGAGACTAGGCGGGGTTGTCATGGAGGACGAGTGGACCGAGCTGCTCACGTACCTCTACGAGCCGCAGGACGTACGTCAATCCCCGGCTAGATGCGAGTACTAACACCGCAGTGTCTGACATTGTGACGCTCTTGTTGTTGCTGAGAGTAGAGCGCGGCGCTGCTTCGACTGGTCAAGAAGCGCAGCGAGGCCTTCCAGGCGAGTGTCAACCACCAACAGCAGCGGAGGGCGGCTGGGAGTCGTCGCAAGAGCCCGGCTACCGTCCCATACGCGCTGTTCGAGCACGTGCTGCTCACGTACCAGCTGCAAGGCCGCCTCAAGCTGCTCGAGCCCTTCCACGCCGAGTTCGGCAAGCTCGACGGCGACCGTGTCGGGGTCTTGTCCAGGGTACGACCACTCACTATGCATCACTATAGCAGCCTTGCTGACTTTGGCTGATGTTCATGTTGTTAGGACGCGTTCGTGGCACTCGTCGGTCGAGTGGCGCCTTCCAAGGTGACTACACTGGCTTCTTGCATGGATTGGGAGGTGGCAGGTAGCTCACTGATGTGTCTGATGCCTTGGTGACAGGCTGGAGCCGACTTGCAGCAGCTAGTGGAGACACTGGACCCGTGCGGCCACGACGTCGTCACCTTCTCGGACGCGGTCGCGGCGCTTCTACCTGCTATCCGAGGCGGTAGTAAGCGCAGCAAGTGATGCATGGACTCCGCAATGATAGAGAGGGCTGCTCACAGTGCCCTTCGAGTCTGTTTGGAGCCTAGTAGCCGAGCTCGAAGACGTGCCAGAAGCGGTCGCTCTCGCTGCCCTGCCGCTCGATCACGATGTCGACGCCTCCGTTTGCAATGTTCAACATTGTGAACAGCTTGTTGACGTGGACTCGAGACGCGTTCACGATGCTCTGGATATCCAGCGAGAAATCGGCTCCGATCCAGACAAAGCACGCTGGACGATGAGGAGGCTGTGATGCGGACGATACTGGAGCGCTTGGCGCGGATGCAGACGGCGAGACGAGCAGGAAGGCGGCCAGAGGAGTCAACTCCTCGGCGTCGTACTGCTCCAGCCGCTCCCACTCGCCGCCGCTTGCCAGAGACTCGAGCACGAACAGCATCGGCGTCTCCGAGTCTTCTGGAAGTACTACGTGGCCTTCATCGTGAATGCCCAGAGCTTCATCGATGGTGGGTATCATCCGCTGCTGGTCGGACTTAATGTCATCCAGAGACCACTGAAGCTCCGCCGCGTACTCGAACCGCTCACCTCCACTCCCATCTGGGCCACGGACGTCAACAACCCGTAGCGAGGCGTCTCCAGCGCTCGCCGTGTCCTTCAGTGGTGTAGCATTGGCTCGAGCCACAGCGAAGGCCTTCGCTCGCACTGCACCCTCCACCAACTTCCTGGCGACCATCGCGCCGCCTTCCATGCCGCACTTGGCGCCAGTCCAGACGACCACCTCCTCATCCCCCAGCCGCTGGAACACGAATACTCCTCTGGACCACAGCTCGCTCTCCTCCCAGCCTCCGTCGACATCGCAGCGCTTGAGTATGAGCGTGTGCGGGTCGTGACTCGCATGAGGAGCGAGCCGATAGAGTCCGTTGATCACTCGCGGGTCGCTGCTGCTCGCTAGGAACCCGTCGAGGTCGCGTCCCCACTGGATGAGCTGGCACAGGAAGGCCGCGTTCGGGCTCGAGATGGCTCGGCGCTGCTTGACGAACGCGGTAGCATCGCGGAAGGCCATGGCCTGGTCCGCCATGACGAACGCGATGGCGACGGTGCAGCTTCTAGAAACGCCTTGGTGGCAGTGGATGAGCACCTTGGCGCCTTCGTTCGACTGGCGGCAGTGAGCGAGGAACGGGAGGAGCTGGAAGAGCAGGAACGGAGTCAGGTCCTCGCGCGTGTCGTCTCTCAGCGCCAGCCGGAGCCGGACCCGATCGTCGGCTTCGTCGATCTTGACACTGCTAAGTTCGGAGCAGCAGTCGATGACGTGTGTGATGCCGAGAGCGTCCAGTATCGAGCGGTCACTGGCCACGCGCAGGTTGCTGACGAACAGGAAGCCGTCCAGGATCTCCGAACACACGTCGGCGTGCTCATCCAGCACGCGGGCCTTGCGGACGCTCTCAGGCTCGACGTAGAGTGAGGAGGGAGGCGGTCGAGCCGTCAGGATCCCGCTGTCATCGCCGCTGCTTGGTCCAGCGACTAGCGACGTCGACTGGCTGTCGCGGGTGATGCAGTGGACCGGTAACTGGTCCAACTGCGTCACTGCCGGCACTGGTAGACTAGTTGGCTGCTCTTGGGGCTGGACGACGTTGCTCGTGGCCTTGGAAGCTGCAGGACGGCTCGGCTTGCTGCTCGGTAGCACACCAGCAAAGCCCGCGGTCCGTGACTGCTGCTGCCCCATACTCACTCGAACTCGGCGTCTGGTCAAAGGAGGCGTCTGAACTGGTACTCCGCCCCTCGGTGCGGCTCGGCCGCCTCTATTCTTGGCCTCCGAGCGTCTCGACTCTCTCACTGCCTGCCTACTGCTGTACATGCTTACCTATCCTATCTGTCTGCTAACCTAAAGTCCATACAATGAGTAGTTTGCTACTTACGGCGACGCGGAGTCGCTGACCTCGACGAACGACAGCGTCGGCGAGCTCAAGCGCGGCTTGTGCCAGCGCGCGGCCTCCCATTGAAGCGCCAGTGTACGCCAATGCCGCGCGACGACCGCTCCAAGCACGAGGACGAATGCCGTGGCGCCTAGAGCCGATGCTACAATCACGGCCGACGAGCTGCTGTCCGCGCTGCTGTGGCCGCTGTTGCCGACCTGCTGCTCGCTTCCAGACCGAGAGGAGGAGGCAGCGGACGCTGTGGACCGCGCGTTGGCCGGTGTCTCGGCTTCCGACGCGACGGAGGACGATGCGTTCGAGGCGGCGACGCCCAAGGCGCTGCCTGACGACGAGCCCAGCGGGAGCCAGTCGCTGCTAGAGCTGCTGGAACTGGAGGAGGAGGAAGAAGAAGCCGCGGGACAGAAGATGACCTCGAATGAGACGCCGGCGGCGCAGCTGTGCGTCTTGTCGGGCTCGTCCGGGTACTGGTACGCGTCGTAGCAGCCGGCGGCCAGGCACGAGAGCGTGCGGCACACGGCGTCGCTCGACGCTCCCGGCCGACTCGGCACGATGCGCATGGCCACGTTGAAGCCCTGGCCGCCCGTCACCTCCAAGCACTCGTCCAGACTGCTGCAGGACCCCGGCTGCCGGCCATACATAACACCGTCGGTTAGCTGCTGACCAGTCGTTGGGATACGAGCGCCGCCAGGAGCTACGTACGCCGCCCTTTGGACCGGTTGGGATGATGGAGATGTCGTACCACGTCCTGCCGCCGTCCACTGCAAACTCGGCCACTGCCAAGCGAGGACAAGCGTCATAGCGAGCGTTAGACGTTAGTAGTGGCGTCGCTTGATGGTCAGCAGCAAACAGCAAGGGACGTACGTGTGGCGTCGTTGGTGACTCCGGCGCGGTAGGCCGCGTTGTCTCCGGCCGCTAGCTGGAGAGTGTATGCTGCGCCGGACTCGACCGCGCGGCTGTTGACGCCGTCGAACCACGTGACGTCGTCCGCGCACTCGTTCACGAAGTGGATGGTCGTGGCGGCCGTCGCGCTCGTCGGCTCCGCCGTCGTCATCGTCGTCAGGACAAGCAGTAGATGGAGCATTACTGCTGCTGTTGCTGGTGCTGTTGCCGGTGGTCGACGCGCCGCCATGACGTCCTTGTGAGCGGGTGGCGGTGGCGGAGAAGCGCGAGTTGTGACTAAGCGCGAGGGTTGCGTGTTGCGCGCCGAGGGGCGGGGTCGGCGGCGGGACATCCGCCCATCCATTTCCCTGCGCCATGCTACTCCTTGAAGGACTGCAGTGTGCATAAGTACAAACGGAATTTTGCCCAATCAGCCATCATTTGTGGACGAAGGTAATGGCTTGTTTTCGAAAACACGATGCGGTCGAAGAGTTTGTGTGGGATATCCAAGAGCATCGGGTATTGGAATGTGGTGTATCGCATCGTGTATGTGAATATTGACGGGATAGGGTTGCAGAAAGCTACACGCATCGCTGTCAATTTCATTCGCCCTCGCTGCTTCTCCATCCTGTTGCCCCTTGGGCGGCCATTGTGGCGTCCTACACCCGCGTTCCAGCGGTGGATTTCCGTCCAAACGCGCCTGTGAACCGCTCGATGTGGCTGCCGTGCGCTTTCGATGGAAAATAGCGCCACTTGGACGGCCGACACCGCACAAAAGAAACACGCAAAATCGCGAACTGAACTGCAACGTAACCAACACGTCACTCTCCAATCACAGTAATGTGCGCGAATATGCAACGAGAGGTAGATATCACTGAAAGTGAAATATGAATTGTAACAGTCAATTGCCCATCTCTTAGACTTGTTCCTGATATTACTGTTGGATAAAAACTAAAAGTCCATATAAACTTGCCCGTTGCATTTTCACGCACATTTTTGCGCAAATATAAAACAATTACAAAACAAGGTGTCTTTCAATATCCAAAACACGGTGAGCACCAGCAAACCCGCCATGATGGTGATCAATCAACTCGCCATGCATCGCCTCCCCACATCTGCCAAAGTAGCCGCGGCGGCCATGGCTCGTACGCCACCCCCGAGCGTCCTGGAGGTACCAGTAATCGACATCGCGGCGCTCATGGCGCTGCCTGACAACTCCAGCGTGGTCTCTGCTCTCCACGAGAGCAACCCGGCGCTCCACGACGTGATCGCCAACGTTCGTTCCGCCGCGACCGAGTGGGGCTTCTTCTACATCCAGCACCACGGAGTGGACTCCTCGCAACTGCAGCGCTTCCAGGCCGCCATGCGCGCCTTCTTCTCGCTTCCTAGCGCGTCCAAGGACGCGCTGCGACGCTCGAGCAGCAACTCGCGCGGGTACTTTGACAATGAGCTGACCAAGAACAAGGTCGACTGGAAGGAAGGCCTGGACTTTGCTGGCCGCCAGGAGGACGGACCGGCCGACAGCAGCGTCTACCAGCGGCTAGGAGGCGACTGCAACCAGTGGCCAAGCGAGCGCGAGCTCCCCGGCTTCCGTGCGGTCATGGCCGAGTACTTTACGGCCATGGAACACATTTCCCGGCGCTTGATCCAGGTGCTCGCCGTCGCGCTGGGCGAACGCGTCGACTTCTTCGATCAGTTCTTCCACCAGTCGGTGCGCCAGTCGGACGCCGAGGCGGTCAGCATGTCGGACAACACGAGCTTCTTGCGGCTGAACCACTACCCGGTGTCCCCCGAGCCGGACAAGACCATGGGCGTGTACCACCACACGGACGCCGGGGCTGTCACGGTCCTACTCCAAGACGACGACGTGGCTTCGCTCCAAGTTCTCCACCGCGAGTCCCAGCAGTGGGCGCTCGTGCCGCCCATCGAGGACACGTTCGTCATCAACATTGGCGACATGCTGCAGGTCTGGTCCAACGACAAGTTCACGGCCCCGCTGCACCGCGTGCTCGCCAACGGCGCCAAGGACCGCTTCTCGGCGCCGTTCTTCTACAACCCGAGCTACAGCGCGGTAGTGGAGCCGATCGTGGTGAAAGAAGGGGACGCGCCGCGGTATCGGGGCCTCAGCTGGCGAGAGTTCCGCCTCCGCCGCTTCCAGGGCGACTACGCCGAGCACGGAGAAGAGGTGCAGATCGCCCACTTCAAGCTGGACACGTAGGGTGATGGAAGGGCGGCGATGCAACATCGATCGTTCGTTCATTCACTGCGTTAAAATAGGCGGTGGACCGCCGGGATGTCGGCAGAAACACGCGTCGGCCATTGACGTCACACTACCAGTGCAGTCGCCCCACTCAGTCGCCCTGCTCAGTCGCCCTACGCTTCAACACGCCGACACGGGCACAACACTCGCTGCATCCACGTACAAGACGTCCCCCAGCTCCTGCAGGGCCCTCCGCTGCTGTCCATGCTGCTCAGATGTAGTCGACGCCTTGACCATCTCGGCGTAGAGCGCGTCGCCCAGTGACACGAACATGTCGGACGTGAAGCCTTGAGGCGGTGTGGCGCTACGCAGGGCGACCGGTAGTGCGTGCAGTTCTCGCAGCATGACGCCCGCGCTCGGCTTGTCGTCCGCCAGCAGCGACCGCAGGCCCTGGTCCCTCCCCCTCCGCCCTCCACCGCCCTCCGCCCTACCCTCCGCCTCGCCCTCCATGGCCTGGAACAGTCCGTAGAGCGTCTGCAACCGCCCCCAGGCGTCCGCAGCGCGCTGCGCTTCATCCCCTACGCGCTCGATCGACTTGCACCGTGGGTTCTCGCGCTCATTCTCTCGCTGTAGGGCGCGCAGCAGTTCCCGGACCCCCGTCACGTCCTCTTCTCGCCTCCGAGCGCGGTCGTCCCCAGAGTCGCGCGTGAACCCCGCGAGGTGCTCATCGCAGGGCGTCGCCCTGCTGGTAGATCCGTCGTGTAGGGCGGGATCGACCGGCCGCTCGGCGTCTTCTTGGCCCACAGAGCCCGCCGGAAGGTGCAGCCTCGCCCTGCGGATCGCGCGCTTGAGCATTCTCGACGGTAGCGCGTCAGGTAGCGCGGCAGGTGGCGCGGCAGGTAGGGCGGCAGGTAGGGCGGCAGGTAGTAGGGCGGCCCGCACTACCGGGCGGGCGAGGAACAACAAGTGAAATGCAGCCAAAAGTGACGATTCTCAACGGAATGATGGTAAATTGCAAAATGCGCACACATTCTGCCCTACTTGTGTCTTGGGTGCCGCTGCTGGCGTTGCTTGAGCACCTTGAGGTAGGGTGATGTGAAGGCTGCGAGTGCCCCACCGCCCGCCCTACCAGGCCCAATCACAGGTAGTGACGTCGATGGTAGAGCTCCGCTCCCGCTACCCCCCACCGCCCTGCCTGAGACTACCGGTAGCAGCGCCGGCAGCTCACTGGGCAGGGCGGGGAGGGCGGCTGGAGGTCGCTTGCGGCGGCGGATGTAGGGCAGCGACGGGTTGCGGACTTGGATGCCCCACTGTCTCCGTGCGGTGGCTGTGGGTGACACTGGTGCGCCCTCCTCCGCCTGCCCTCCCTGCCCTACCAGTCGCCCTACCACGAGGTCATCAGCAGCTTCCAGCTCCGTGGACACCTCGGTGGGGCCAGCAGTAGAAGCGTCTTCAACAGGAAACCTCGCCTCCAAGGCCCCCAGCCACGCGTCGTCGTCGCTGCTGATGCGGTAGATCGCCCGACCGGCGTCCGCCCTACCGCATTGCAGCTCGAGCGCGAGCTTGTCGCCTTCCAACTCGCCCACTCGGAACTCGAGCAGCAGCAGTTCACGCACTAGAGACTGGGACATTGGGACCCGAGGTGGCGACCAGGAGGGGGCGGGGAGCGGAGACGTAGGGCCAGAAGGAGCAGGTAGGGCGTCCACCCTCCTCCGCAGCTCCCGCAACCGCGAGTCACTCGCCGCCAGTCGAGCCAACGCCTGTGTCTGCATGTGCTTCAGCGCCAGCACTCGTCGAGTAGGGGACGGCACCACAGTCGTCTCGGTGTCTTGACTGGTTCCGGGTAGGGCTGACTGCCGTACCTCTCCGTCTCCAGTCTCTGTTGGTAGGGCGGAGCGGGCAGCATGGACAGCAGCAGCCAGCTCGTCCTCTGCTGCCTTCAGCTCTCTAGCACACTGCCGCTGAGCAGCGAACGCCTCGGCGATCACTCGTCTCGCCGCCAGCACCTGGTCGTCCATACTCGGTCTCTGCTCGCCCTCCACCCCACGTCCCTCTCCTTCTCCATGCACATGCGGCTCCCCCACCTCGCTGTTATCTTCGTCTTCATTGTTCCCACGACGTTCTGGACTTGCTGGCACCCTCTCCACCGCTTGAACAACCCGAGTAGGGGACTTGAGGGCAACAGGTGACTGGGTAGGACCGACAGATCGTTGCTGGTCGTCCAGAGCGCGCCGTAGGGCGTCGATCTCCCCCCTCAGCCCCGAGATGACGCCCTCCTGCCCCGCCTCGTGCTGCCCTTGACGTCCTCTTGGCGACCGTCGACTGCCCTCATCCGCGTCCCCACCCGCCTCCCCGCCTCCTGTGGATGAAACCACGACGTTGGAAGCCACAGTCGTCTGGATATTCCTCGCCCTGGCCGCATACTGCAGCGTCCGCAGCGTCTCCTCCGCACTACCGGCCGATGGCGACACGTTGGCGATCAGCACAGTCCGGCAGTTGCCGCCCAGTGCATCCTTGAGCAGCCGCGTAAGCTTGGAGTCTCGGTAGGGCACGAAGCCACCGGTAGGGCCCCCTGTGCGGTCCGCTAGCGCGTTGATGCAGTTGCCGAGCGCCAGCAGCGACCGGTTAATGTTGGCGCCTTCCACGAGCCGCAGTCCTCGGTTCTGGGTCGCAGCAGCCCGCTCACTACCCGCCAAGTCCACAAGCGACAGCTTCCCGATCGTCACGACGGTTGTAGTCGCCCTACTGGACGTCTGAGGCTCCGACTGTGGCCACTCGGTCTCGGTTGTCGCTCGCTGCTCTACCAGCACTTGGAGAAGCGCGTGGGACCGCGAGGACGCACCGTTGGCCGCCGTCGCCTCTTGAGCTCGACGGCGGTGGCCTTTACGCAGGAGCGCGAGCACTTCTCGAGCCGAGCGGACTTCGACTTCGGACAGTCCAGCGACGGATGCAACGCCTCGGGCTGGGTCTTCTCTCAGGTCCAGACCGACGGAGGAAGAGGCGGTCGCGGGAGTTAACAGGTCGCGGATGGTCTCGTTGTAGACCTCGAGGAAGGAGACGACGACCCGGAAGGAGATGGTGGTAGGGGACGAGGTAGAAGAGGCCTGGATCTTGATGTTGATGCGCCGGAAGAGGTCGTCGAGCGCTCGAGCCATAAGCCCTGGATCTTCTGGAGATCCCAGCATCGTGAACGTCTTGCCGGCGCCAGTGCAGCCGTAGGCGAGCACTGTGGCGTTGCAGCCGCGTAGGACGCCAGGGATGAGCGCGCGGGCGGTTTGAGAGTAGACGGTGGCCTGGCCGTCCTTGGCGGAGAAGACGCGGTCGTAGACGAACGTTCGCTCTAGTACCGGGGCTGAATGCTGGACCAGTGGGAGGAGAGCGGTCGGCTTGCGGGTCGTGGTTGGCAATGGAGAGGAGCGGACGATGACCTGGCGGGCGTTGGCGACGCGCACGACGTCGGTCAAGGCGAGACGGTCGAGCGCGACGCGTGGGCGGAGGCGGACGGCCACGAACAAGTTGGCTCGGCCCTCCCACTTGGCGGCTTCCTCGTCTTCTTCTTCGTCGTCGTCTAGTTGGTCATTGTGTACGTCGTCTGTGGCGTTGTTACTGCGGTTGTTGTCATGGACGTCAAGGTGTCGGCGGGACAATGGAGACACGAGCTGAGGGAGCTCGACGCGCGCCGCCATGGGTCGAAGCGGACGCCTAGAGCGATTGCCCGCTTGTGGTAGTAGTGGTGTGTGTGTGTGGAGATGGAGCCTGGCAATCGGAAACTATTTCCGTCGCATCATGACGCTATTGATAGCGAAAAGAGCAGTCTATGAGGGCAAGAGCTTGCCATCTCGCCGGTCGCCACCGCCTACCTCTGAGTGTATCATTTCGGCTCTGGACGTCGTCACGTTCCGTGCGGACTTGAGGGTGGACCGTGAGGTGGAGCCGTGCCTGACTGACTGTATGGAGCCGCATGGCGCTCGACCGCCGGCCGGTAGGGCGTCCGTCCACAGCGATGTGGCGTGGATGCAGACTGCGTCGTCGAGTCTTCATGTCCTTGGCACGTCACGTCCATACGGATCGAGCGTGGAATTAGACACCAGCCAACAGGTTTTAGACGACGATTTGCCGCACTTGAACGACAAAAACGGAGGAGTGCGTGTTTTTAGCGTTTGACTTGACTTGAGTAAGAGTGTGGTACGGTACGGTCTGTTGATGCGACAGCTGGCTCCAGCTGTCACAAGTGTAGTTCGTCGCGCGGTCTATGTGACAATACGCGACCCACAGCGTTTGGCTCACACTCTCTCTCTCATTCTCGAGCCGCCGACTGTGCACCGCACTCGCAAGAACCAAGTCGAATCGACGGCTACCAGCGTAGTGCCGCACTCAAATGGTGATTCACATCGGTGTCAGTCAAGAGCATGTTCCGGGTGCGCAATGCTATCAGCAGCGAGCTGTCAACGGTGCTCCGGCTGTCAGAAAGGTGGTGGCCGGTGTGCACCGTCTGTCGAAGATGTCAGGCAGTTGTAGTGGTTAGGGGTAAAACTGACAGCTCATTTGTGGTTTGTATGGATCAGGCCAGATCGACCCCTAGCCCGCTTCAACGCCAGGTGTACCTGCTTGATGGCAAGGATCCCTTGTTCCAGAGTAGGGACACCAGCCTACCATTTGTCGTTTGATAGGATTCGAGCCGTTTTCAAATAGGCTTTCAATGATCTGCATTTGATGTCAGAGGCAACTTGACGTTCGGATTTTGCCTGCACCTGGCCCTCGCATGTGAATTAAGTTGCTCAGACGACCCACGGTGCAGGCAGGGCCTTGACCCAGGAGGACACTGACTTTCAGCGGTGTATGTGAGGCCATGTGGAGTGAATGGGCTCGCTTCTCGACCATCCCCGGTTGGCGAGACTCCTGGCGCGAGAGCTCCTAACGAAAGAATGTTGCAGTGAGCTCGCTTCAGTTCGGACCAAACAAAGCGGACCAAGCTGGCATCAAGCCGACTTATTTTGAAATAGGTTGTTTCCTCATTTACAAATAGGATATTTTCCACATCTAAACCGGGAAAGCCTAGAATGAAGTGGCAGCAAGCCCATGAGTCGTCTTCTCTCTCTCGAACTGACACGTCCTGGGCTTGGGCGGCGAGACGGAGGAGGCGGCATACAAACGTTCAGTCAATCGGGCCAGCCTGGGGCCAAGAAAACCCGAGTGCTTCTTCCACCACGAACTCGCTCGCCCTCACACTCGCACACTGCTAAACGCCCAGACAACAGACAGCACAGCACAGGCCAGCAGCCAGTCGAGCAGCGCGAGCGGCGGGCACGCGCGACCGACGGCCCTCAAATTCCCCCCGGACGCGGCCAGCAGCGGCCACTCCGTCGGTCGTTGCTCACGCACGGCGCTCGATTTGACCAGCCGACTGGCGGCCGTCCGTCCACCCGCTCTTATCCGTCTGTTGCGGAGAACAGCGGCGCAGAAGGCCGAGGAATCCAGGGGCGAAAACGTTCCAGGAGACAGGCGGCCGACAGCACCCCGCGTCTTATTGTGTGCCCTTGTGGTGCGCCATTGTGGCATTTCCGACGGCCAGGACGAGGGCGGCGGGTGATCGAAGCAGAGACTTCGCGGCGACGGACGGCCCGACGAGCGCGCGGACGGGAGCGACTCCGCTCGAGGTCGAGCGCGAAGAGGAGACGCAGACGCAGGAGCTGGACGCGTTCCAGGAGACGGCCGAGAGCATGCGCGGCGTGGAGGCGACCGTGACGTCGTGCATCGGCGGCAAGGACGAGAAGTTCGCGGTCAAGGTGCGGCCGGCGGCGCCCCGGCCGCAGTACTTTGTGTACAAGACGCTGGGCGACTTTGACGCGCTGTGGGCGAGTCTGGAGGCCATGGCGGCCGACGTCAAGCGCCGCCAGCAGCTGATCGAGGACGCGCGGTTCGGGTCCCCCGCGGCCAGTCAGGCGGCCCAGGGCAAGCCGCAGACGCTCAGCCTCATGGCCAAGTGGCTCGCGAGCGTCGTGGACCACTTCGCGTTCCGTCAGGCCGTGCAGGAGCTGCGCGCGCAGGACAAGGAGGCCATGAGCGCGCTCAACGTGCTGCTGCAGAGCCTCGTGCCGCGCGTGTCGGCGTTGTACGTGGAGAACACGATCCTGCGCTGCGGCTGCTGCCGCGTGACGCGCCAGCTGGCCAAGCTCGTGCGCAACTTCCTCGAGGTCGAGCCGGCCCCGGGATCGCCCAGCGACGCCGACCGCAAGCGCCAGCGCAAGCGCCAGTTTGCCGACATGCGGCCAGAGGACAGCGACCGCAGCTCGTCCTCGACGGTCGACAGCGAAAGCGACGCGCTCGGCTCAAGCCCAGCCGCCGGCAAGCGAGCCAACACGGGGCTGGCGCTCTTCCCGGCGCGAGAACCGTCGCCCAAGGCCCAGAAGATCGCCAGCGCGGCCGAGCTCTGCCTGCCGCAGATGCGACTCGCTGGCGCCGGTATGGGCTTCAGTATGGGCACAGGAGTGGGTGTCGGCGCCTCACTGCCCGGCCGGAGACGCGTGTTCGCCGAGGTGGACTTCTGAGCGGTCGACCGACCGGTTGATCGACGTATTTAAGCAGCTCAAGTAGAGTGGCGCATGATTTTATCGGCCGCGCAGACCGCGAGTATAGTAAGCACGAGAGTAGAGCACTTGGCTTGGACCCTTCCCTTCACCTCGGCTGTTGCCGGTCATTGTGAGTCTGCCATCCATCCATCACCTCCATGGACGAGATCAAACACAGCGGTTGGTGGTGGTCGGTCCGTCCTCTGTTAGCTTGGCTCACTACGCGACGCCTACAACCGATCCCACCACCACGTCCTTCCTGCCATCTTGTCTGTTGGTCCTCGAGAGTACCGAGTCGGTGGTTGGCAACCGACCTACTTGCAGTACAAGTTGCGGTCAATGACGGGCGGGATGGGTCGGATCTCGGTGCCTAGCTCCTGCTCGATCCGGTAGAGGTTGAAGCGGTCGTCGTACGTGATGAGGTTGATGGCGAGTCCGAGGTGTCCGAAGCGGCCGGAGCGGCCGATGCGGTGCAGGTACGTCTCCGAGTTCTTGGGAAAGTCAAAGTTGATGACGACGTTGACCGTTTGGATGTCGATGCCGCGCGTGAAGAGGTCCGAGCAGACGAGGTGGCGCGTGGCGCCGTTGCGGAACTCGTGGAAGACGCGGTTGCGGTGCGCCTGGTTCATCTTGGCGTGGATGTAGAAGCACGAGTAGCCGAGCTCCGTCACCTTCTTGGCGAGCAGCTCGACGCGGTTCACCGAGTTGCAGAAGATGATCGACTGGTTGATGTCGAGCTTCGAGAAGAGCGTGTTGAGGCAGTGCACCTTCTGCCGCTCCTCGACGAACGCGTAGAACTGCGAGACGCCCTTGAGCGTCAGCTCGTCCATCAGGTTGATCTCGTACGGGTTCTCGATGAACTTGTCCTTGAACGCCTTGACCGTCACGGGGAACGTGGCCGAGAACAGGCAGATCTGCCGCGTCTTGGCCGTGTAGCTCAGCAGCTGCTCCAGCAGCGGCTGGAACTCGGGCGACAGCAGCTTGTCGGCCTCGTCCATGATGACGGTCGAGCACTGGCTCAGGTCCGCCACGCCCTTGTTGGCCAGGTCCATGACTCGCCCCGGAGTGCCCACGAGGATGTGCACGGCGTTGTAGAGCCGCATAATGTCGTCCTTGAGGCTCGTGCCGCCCGTCGACACCATGCACTCGGCGCCCATGTGCTTGCCCATCTCCTTGACGATCGCTGACGTCTGCAGCGCCAGCTCCCGCGTAGGCACGAGGATCAGCACCTGGATGTGGTTCTTGGTAATGTCCGTCTTTTCGAGGCACGGGATGATGAAGGCCGCCGTCTTGCCCGTGCCGTTCTTGGCGCGCGCCATCACGTTGCGGCCCGCGAGAATGATGGGCACGGCCTCTTCCTGGATCGGCGACGGACGCTCGAAGCCCTTCTCGAAGATGCCCATGAGCAGCTCGCGCTTGAGGAAGTAGTCCTCCCACTCGTTGCCCTTGACGTTCGTCACGTCCTCCGTCTGCACGCGCATGTCCCGCGCCGGGCGCTGCAGAGAAGATTTCAACTCGCCTTCTTCCCCGCCCGCTGCCGGTTGCTGTTGGGTGGTTTGCTGAGTCGCCATACTTGTCTTGGATGTGCGGGACGCGGTGCTGTCTTGCGGAGGCTCGCTGCTACTTCGCGAGGTGGAAACGGGTATCTGCGTGGACACCAGCGAGTGAGCGAGCGTGGAAGGCGCGTGTAGAGCGTGCAGGGAGCGTACTGGAGGCCTCGCGGGGGCTTAGGAGGCGGGGCGATCGCGGGCTTTCTCGGGTGTCTGGACGCCGAATCTTTCTCTTTGTGCCTTGCTTGGCCTTGGCTTGGGCGGTTTGGGGGTGTCCAGAATCCGTCACATACCATTCGCTAAAAACACGATGCATCCATTCATTTCTACCAATCACCGCACTGGAAACGGACGCCACGAAAACGGGTTTCGGACTCAGATGAATTCCATATTTACCTCCTCGGCTGCCACATTTCCGGCCAAGGGTTCAACTTCAACGCGTTCTACCTGCCGTAAATGTCCGACGGCTCTCGTCGTCGTCACGTCATGCCTCGCCCTACTTGGGGGGCCTACTTGGGGTCTTCCTCGTATTGCAATTACCCTCCCGGCGGTCGTCTGCTGCTATTCGCCGGCCGCGCGCGCACACCCAACGGAGAAGAGAGGGGGCAAACACCCGCGCGGCCTCCATAAAACACAATCCACAGGCGCCGCGCGTCTAACCCGCGTCGTCGCTCACCCGCTGTCAAGTAGCCAGCCTGCCAGCCTTCATACCGGCCGACAAGCCAGCTAGAACGGGTGCATGGCGCCGCCCGTCGAGCGCGATCGCCGGCGCTCCATGGTCGGGAACGGCTTGTACGCGTCGGCGAACATCTCAGGCTCGGCCGGGCCGGCGGCGCCTCCCGCGCGGCGGAAGCCAAAGCCGCGCGTGCCATCCGGGCCCAGCGCCTGACGGTACAGTGGGTTGTTGTTGACGGCGCTGCCGGCCGTGAGCGGGAGTCCGGGTGGAGCGCCAAGCAGCCCAGCGGCCGCTCCAAGCGGAGCCAGGGACGGCGGCGACTGGCTCAGCCGCGGAGACGACAGGTTGAGCTTGGGACGCGTGCCAGAGGACGACGAGCGCGCGCGGTAAGGCTGCGGGGCTGGGCCACCAACGGTCGCGGCGCGACTACGCGACTCCCAGCGACTGGGGGACGGAGAGAAGTAGTCCTTCTGCGGCGCACTACCTCCTGGCACGCCGCTGCTGTTGCTGTTGCTGGAGGCGTCACCGCCGGACGTGAGGCTGGCGGGAGGGCGGAACTCGAGCTTGACCTTGCTGGCGTACTTGCGGCCGCTCTTCTTGTTCTTGCCGACCGTGAACGACACGTAGTCGCCCTGACGAATGTCCACGTTGCCGTCCTCGTCCGGGATGAGCCGGAACGAGATGCACGCCGAGTCCTGCCGCGTCGGCGTGATGAGTCCGCCGGCGCCGCGGATCGAGTACACGACGCCAGTGTTCACCTTGCCCTCGCGCAGGTCGTCCAGGCCTTCGCCCACGGCCTCCACGTGCACTGGCGGCCGCGAGATGGCCGACGCCGACTTGGCTCGGCGCCGGTCAGTAGGGCCCGAGGCGCCGCCCATCTCGACCGGGAACATCTTCTGCTTGAGCTTGTCGCAGTTGGTGCCGTCGAACAGCACGACCTGCATGCCCGTGCGCCAGTTGTACTGGTCCGAGAGCGTGAGCACGGCGTGCTTGGCCATCTCGTCGTCCGCGAACTCGATGATGGCGTACGTCTCGCCCGCCGCGATCGGTGGCTTGAGCACCGCGTTGCGGCCCGTCGTCGAGTTCTTCTTGAGTAGACGCAGGTACGAGATCTCGCCGCAGCCCTGGAACGTCTCGCGCAGCGCCGCCACCGACGCATCCTCCGGCAGGTTGTACGCGATGGCCGTGCGCGCCAGCTTGCCGTGGTACGTCTGCTCGGCGGCCAACGGCTCCTTGCGGCACACCATCGACTCGTCCTCGCTCAGCAGCAGCCGCGTCGACAGCTCCAGCGCCTTCTTCACCTGCTCCAGGTCCGTCGTCAGCTTCTTGACGCGTCCGAACGACGCCAGCAGGTCCAGTTTCACTGCTCGGCGGTACCAGACACCCGTTAGTCAGGCGTCCGTCCGCACCCCCCCCCGCATTCACACATCGACGCACCGTAGCCGTCCACGTTCATGTTCTTGAGCAGGAAGAGGTCGCCGAGCAGGTTCTCGTCGCAAAAGTAAAACTCGAGCTGGTCGCAGATGGTCCGCAGGAACGTAGCGGGTAGCGGCGCGCCAACCGGCTCACCTGCCGCCTTATCCTCATCCCCGCCCGCCCCCTGGATCCCCACAGACGCCGCCGCTGACAGCATCGTGGGCTCGTTCTCCGGCTCGCCGCCGGTCGCCGAGGCGCCAGACAGCTGCAGGCCCTGCATGTCGCCTACCAGCGACGATCCGATCGCACCCGAGGCGTTGGGCACCACGCGCATGTTGAGCACTGGCGGCGCGGCGAGTGACGGCCCTGGCGCTCCGCCACCGCCTACGGCCGAGTCGTCCGCCGCCAGCGCGCGCCACGTGTTGCTGGCGAGCGAGGACGGCGGGATGGGCGCCGAGAAGGAGCGGCTGCGGCTCGAGCTGACCGAGCTAAAGTACGCCAGCTGCGCCATCACGTCGATCTCCGAGGACGAGGGCGTCTGGTCGCCTGGAGCGGGTCCAGCAGGTGGCGCAGGGGGAGGGAAGGCAGGCGCCTGCATATACGAGTCGCGAGGGAACGGCGGCGGGCCCAGGAGCGCCGCCAGCGACGTCTTGTCCGCGGCCTTGGGCTCCATGCTGGGATCAACCGAGGTGGGGGAGGGCGGGTTGGGTTGTGGTCCGGCCTCGAGTGCTGGGCTGGGTCAGGTTGCTCGGCTAAGTATACGGAAGGGGGGAATAAGAGGTACGATAAGAGAAGGAAAGGCAGACCAGAAGGGATGCCGTCACTCAGTGCTGCCCAGGCAGGTCCTCAACAAGCGCTTGACTGGTGTGGTCGCCTTACCTGTGGGTTGTTTGGGTGAGGCGACCGCGGCACTCGCGTGAGGGAAGGAAGGTATCCGAGCGGATGGAAGGCTGCAAGTCGACTCGATGGACGGTCTGGGGCGGTGGGTGGGGGTGCTCGGCACGCGGAGGCAGAGGCAGAAGCGGCTCCCTAGCGTCGAGAAGCGAGATGGCGCTCGATCACTCCGTCGGAAGAAGGGAGGCATCGACAGCCTTATCCTTTACAAAACACGGCCTAGAATGCCTACCTTTTTCTGGAAACAAATACAGTCATTATTGCCTTGCTTCGGAAATTTGAATGAATTAGATACCGTTCTTTGATAAAACCTCATCAATGGCCTGACTCTCACCCCTAAAACGGCATCACCTCACCTTGTTTTGGATATTGAGACACATTGGATCCTTCAACGTGAAATGCTGCCCTGTATCATAAGCACTGGAGCGCGCAAGTACTACGCGCTCCAACCGCTGACGTACGAGAAGGTAACATCTCCATTATGCTACGCAGATAGAGGTGGGAGGCGACCGTTGCTGTTGCTGTTGCTGTTGCTGTTGCTGTTGTTCCCCCTCGCGACTGCCGTCTTGCTGCTAGCCGACGCTCCAGTCCCTCCACCTCCATCGCCTGCCTTGGTCATGCTCTACTCGTCACACGCCTCGCATCACGTGCATCCGTCAGTCTACCCCACCTCCGTCACTTCTTGTGGCAAACGAGCGCACGTACCTGGTCCCTGTGAAAGCTCCCGACGATGTAGTCGAGGTCGACGATGCGCGCGGCGATGACCTTGAGCAGCCCGTGCACGTACGAGGCGACGTCGGCGTCCTGCTCGCGCAAAGCCGGCAGCAGCTTGTCGCCCATGCTCAGTCGGCAGCGGTTGTACAGGTTGGTGACGGTGAGCACGATCTGCCCGGACTCGCGGCTGCGGTCGTTGGCCACGCGGTCGCCGCGCTGCCGGTCCAGGTCCAGCCGCAGCGCCTCGCCCTGCAGCGCCTCGAGCTTCTGCCGCTGCGCGTGGATGCCGCTGTTCTGCACCAGCACGAGGTTCTGCGTCTCGAGCTTGAGCGCGCGGATCTTCTGCCGCAGCTCGTCCGTCTCGAGCTCGGCGGCGCGGACTTGGGCCCGCAGGTCGCGGTTGGCGTCCACGAGCGTCGCGTGGCGGTTGAGCACGTCGTCGACCTCCTCGTACTCGCCCTCGGCCGCCTCCACCGCGGCCTCGAGGAACTGCCGGTACTTGAGTAGCGTGTCCCTCGACCGCTCGAGCGCCTCGCGCTCGCGCTGGTCCTTGTCGAGCTGCAGCGTGAGCTGCTTGCGGCGCAGCTCGCTCGCCTCGGCCTGCCGGTGCTCGCTCTTGCTCTTGAGCTCGGCGCGCGTGCGCTTCGAGTCGTTCTCCTTGATGAACTTGTCGAAGCGCGCCACCTGGTCCTTCATCTCGCGCTGCTTGCGCGCCAGCTCCTTGGCGCGCGCGTCGCACGCGTCCATGCGCTGCTGGAACTCCTCCTGCATGAACTCGAGCGCGTCGTCCACCTCGCGCGCCTCCTTGCGCTTGCGCAGCAGCAAAGTCGACTGCGCCATCTGAGAGACGCCGGACACCACCGGCGCCAGCTGTGCCAGCGCATTTGGGTCACTGACAGCGAGGCAACCACTACCTCGTTAGCCGACCGGTGCGGGGCCAACAGCAACAGCAATACCGTGAAGGTGGACTTACTGGACGCGCGCCTCGGTCAGGAAGACGCCCGAGACGTCGCCGAGCGGCTCGCCGGGCCGCCGCTCGCTCATGTCTGCACGTCGCAGTCGACTCGATGCGCTCCGTGGTCTCTCGTCGTCTCAATTACCTAGCGTGACGATGGGAAACACTGCGAGGGCTCGACACTCGAGCTATAAATACAAGCCAAAGGTGCTCTTCAAGAGCACCCTGAGACTCTTCCAGACTGCCGACCGCAGCAACTTGCTCCAGAACTGCAGCCCAAGAGCAGAACACCTACATGTGACCACAACAGGCCCCTGTAATGGACTCATAACGACCGCCTAGACCCGCATGCAGCCGCTCCTACACGCCGGAAGGCATCACTTCAACGCGGTCAAGCTCTCCTCCACCCGACTTGGCTACACTTTTCCACACGTACCGTTCTGTATCACATTAGGAGCTCGGTCATGTCAGTGGTTGGAATTCCTCACAGGTGCAATGTGATTGGTAGAAATTATGTCCGGTGCTGCGGGCCAGTCAGTCGTCTCAAACCGCGCCAAACGACACTTGGATTGGGATTAGATTAGCAGCAGGAGCCATGGAGTTCGACCCGTCGGTGGCGCTCTGGCGGCAGGAAGCCGGCGCGCTGGTGGACGCGTCGACGTGTACAGGCGGTCGTGACGGCGCGCGCCTCGTGCTGGTGACGACGCCGCGCGAGGTGCTCGAGCTGGACGCGCAAGCGCGCAAGTGCGTCAACCACTGGACGATCCGCGGCGCCGGCGCCGGCAACTCGTCCGGGCCCTCGCTGGCGCTGGGCGCCGTGCGCCACCCCGTCTCGCGCGTGCTCTTCGGTGTACAGGCCGCGCGCAAGAGCAGCGCCGGTAAGAGCGTAGCGGCGGCGGACGCAGGCCAGTCCGTTGTTTCCTGGCGCAACTCGGACCAGGATGCCAGCAAGTGGCGGCGTGCGCCACTGGCTGCTTCTGCGGTTGCACACGCCGTGCTGGTGCACCCGCAGCTGGCTGAAGAAGCGCTGGTGGTGTTCGCGGACGGCTCGGTGGCCGCGTTCGACGAGAACCTTACGCGCGTGCTGGACGTGCAGCCCGAGGCTGGAGAAGCGGCGTCGCGCGTCGTCTGGGCTGCGCTGCAGTCGGACAACGCGCGCAACCTGATGAAGGGCAAGCTGCTACTGTCCGTCATGACTCAGTGTGCTGGCGACCAGCAACTGAAGCTCGTGGTGCACCAGATCGTGCCCAAGAAGTCGGGCAAGAGCTCCTCCATTGCCGCCGTCCACTGCCTCCGCCACACGATCAAGGCTGAAGACGGCGATGCACTCTCGGCCTGCGCCTTCCACGCCGAGACGCTGTCCTTCTCGCTCGTCTGGGCCTCGGGCAAGTGGCAGGTGCTGCGTCTCGGCGTGCGCAACGCCGCCAGCCAGCGCTTCTCGCTCTTCGTCGCGTCCACGCAGCAGCTCTCGACTCTGGGTGCCTCCGCCTCCGCCAGCGACAAGAGCAGCAACAAGAAGCGCAAGTTGACTGCTGCCAACGGACTCTCGGACGCCTCGACGCCTCTACTCGCGTGCGGCGTCGGCGGCTTGAGCTACCTCGTGGTCGCGTCGACGCAGAGCCCGAACGATCTCACAGGCTGGGACGCCAAGTTCGCCGTCCCAATCGCGTCCACGGCAATCGAGGCGGCTTCCACTCATACCGAAGAGCAGAGCCATAAGGTGACGACCAAGCCAAGCACGGCCGGCAAGCTGCTGGCGCTGCGCTCGTCGCTGCAAGGCGAGATGCTGCTGGCCGTCTACGAGCGCGCCGTGTTCCTCGTGACCGTCAAGAACCGCCGGTCGACGCTCTCGAGTGTCCTTGGCGCCGGCATCTCCACCTCCGCGACTCAACCAACACCGCTTCTCCCCGAGTCGCTCACGCCCAAGTGGTGGAGCGACGTGGCCGAGTCGGCGCTGCTGACGGACGCGGACGCGTGGAAGAGCGAGGTGGTGGAGACGACCGCGACCGCCAAGGAGCAGCAGCTCGTCGCAGAGCTGGCCGACCCGCTGGCCACCCGCACAGCCGCTGACTTCCTCAACAAGTACAAGCAGGCCAAGGCTGACGCAGGAGACCGCGAGCTGTCGTTCCGCGTGGCCATGGCGGTTGCCCAGCGCTGCGTCTCGTCGCCCGAGCTGGCGCTCTGGACGCCTCTGCGCGAGGTCATCTCGACCAAGCGCGTGTCTGCTCGAGCTCTACCGGCGCTGCTGCCTATGCTGGCTCGCCACCATCAACTGGAGCTGCTGGAGCTCGCTATTTCGCACCTCACGGACGTGGATGAGCGCGCCATCGTCCGCCTCGTGCGGTTCTTCATCCGCCTGACGGGCAGCGAAGGCACAGCCAAGCCGAGCAAGGCCAAAAAGCGCAAGGCGGCGGACGCGACGGCGGTCGTCTCGAGCGCCGAGGCCGAGCGCTTCATCGTGTCGCTGCTGGCGCTGCCGGCCAACAGCGTGTTCCTGCACCACGCGGTCCGCGAGCTGCAGCTGCACGAGGTGCTCTTCCTGCTCACGCTGTGCAAGAAGTACGCGTTCGCGGCGACGCTGCTGGACCACGACGCGGGCCAGAAGAAGACCAAGACCAAGACCAAGAAGCCCGCGGTCACGCCGACCTTTGCGCCGTTCGTGGGCAGCAAGGCGGACCCGGTTCGACTGGCGTCCGAGCAGCTGTGTCTCTGGATCGGCGCGTTGATTGACGCGCACCTGGCGCAGCTGGTGATGGCGGCAGGGGCGGATCCGGCAGTCGCCGCGGGCGTCGGGCGCCTCGGCGAGCTCGTGGACGCGCAGCTGCGGTCGTGCGACCGGTTCGAGTCGGTGCAGAGCGTGCTTAGCAACTTCTTGTCGGCGCGCGTGCGGCTGCCGCAGGCCCACGGCGTGCCCGACTACTGCATCGAGGAGCTGCGGATCTAGAGGCGAGCGATGATGGAGAGGGCCGGGGGCGGACGGACGGTGGGGAAGAAGAGCGAGGCGATGAATACTGCGTGCGTGTTTTGGTTCGAGCTGTTGCGGTGTTTGCATAGCGCACGAATCACATGGGGACGAGAGAGCTAACGTGGTCTCTTGGCGATCGTCCAAGGGAGTCGTTTGCAACGTTGCGCAAGGTGAGCTTGAAGCCCTGAGATATGGCGGTGGCTGGCTCATCGAGCCACAAGTGATGTCTCTACGACTATCGTGGATCACTCGCTATCGATGGCGAATGAGTCGAGCACGATCTCTATCGTGGCGTTGTCGATGGCAAGTCCGGTGGACTCAATGGGTGCATGCGCCGCATTGAGGCGACAGACGTCTCGATTGCACGCCTGCTCTACAACCACCTCCGTCTAGGATGTGGCATACTGAACTGACCTGCCTGCCGTCAGGTCGCCTCCACGCCGTCCGATCAATTGGAACAGCGGCGCGCACAGTGTCGCCCGTCTTACTACGACCTTGCACGAAGGCGAGCAGCTCGTCGAGCCGCAGACAAGACCGCCAGGCTCGCCTCCACAACAGCACGCTGCGTCGATTCAAGTCGTCGCGTTCAATGCACACACCCTGCAGCTAGCATCGAGCCGTCGTTGCCGCTGCTCCGCTGCGTGTCTCGGTCTCCTAGAGCCGTCGTCGAGTCGCCGCGCTCCTTCGGTGCGATACAAACAGCGCGCACACGCGGCAAAGGACCCGTCGAGAGCCTCGATTCAAGGCCCTGGCCAGTGGCCAGGTCACGACATGTGCATGCTCGATCCAAGGTGGCCGGCTCGTGCCTGAGATAAACCACACACTTGACGAGCACTTGTTTCACGTCACACATCTACTCATCTTACAAAAACTAAGACAAAATGCTGACTTCTTGTAAACACACAGTTAAGTGGCGAATGTATTTACTCGCCAAGTGTGCGTTAGACCCCCCCCCAAACCGGATGCCTTTCACTGGCCGTGTCCACTTTCGCCGACGCCTCGTTTCTGAATGGCTCGCCATGGATCCTAATTGATCCGTTCCGCTTCCTGGCCGCTCAATGGGCTGCTTTGTTGGGCTCTTTGGCCCTCACATGCTCCTCAATGCCTCTCGTTCACAGTGTAGCGACCTGGAGCTCGGCAGTCGCTCGACTGTAGATGCCATTCCCGAATTTGCTCCCTCGACTCCACACCGAGCGCGTGCGAATTACTCCTCGCTAGACGCCTATAGAGTCCTCCGCATTCTATCCTCCCTCTCCACCACCCAGCCACTACATCAAGACCGACATGGTGCGCGTGTACCTGGCGCTGAGCGCCGCGCTGGCGCTGGCGGCTCCCGCGGCCGTGACGGTGGCCACTACGGCCGTGTCCTTCACCAACGACTGCTCGTACGAGATCGACCTGTACGACAACAACAGCACCGAGGTGGTCGCGGCGGGCGGCTCGACGTCCCGCGCGCTGTCCAGCGGCTTCAGCGGCATGTTCCGCCACGGCGCGGGCGAGCAGGCGACGCTGGCCGAGTTCGCCGTCAGCGGCGGCAAGTCCTGGTACGCCATCAGCGTCGTGCCGCCTGGGTCTGGCAGCTGCGGCAGCTTCGACGAGTGCCAGGCCGCGACCAACAAGACGGGCTTCAACGTGCCCATGTCCATTACGCCCGACACGTCAGCGGCCTCGGCCAACACGACCGTCAACGTCGAGTGCTCGGCCGTCCAGTGCGAGTCTGAGAGCTGCGACGGAGCCTACCTGTACCCGGAGGACAGCTCCAAGCTGCGCAACTGCCCGGACGAGCTGCCGATCGCCGTCGTCTTCTGCCCGAGCGGCAGCGACGGATCCTCGAGCTTGAGCTCCGACGCGACGATCACGGCCTCCGAAGCTACCACGACCACGACCACAACGACGGATGCGCCGGCTACTACCGAGCCTGCCGCGACTGAGGCCGCGACCACGGCTCCCGTGTCCACGACGGCGGCTACCACGACCTCGTCCGATGTCGGGGCTGAGGCGACCACGTACGTGGCTGGCACCGTCGAGGCGGTGGCCTCGTCGTCATCGTCGGCTGCTACTGGATCGGCCAGCTCGAGTGCTTCGACGGCTTCGTCAACTTCGAGCGGCTCGACGGGCTCGTTCTCGGACGCGACCATCAACTACAGCTTCTCGTACGAGGGCACGAGCGCGGGCAGCGCCACGGGAACGTACGGCCGCGTGACGGAGATGTCGTCGTGCACGACCGAGGATGTGTCGCTGACGGACCCGATCGGCCCGATGAGTGAGGAGGTGTCCATGGTCTTCCGCGGTCCCATGGAGATCTACAACATCGCCGTGTTCACTGCCTCAGGCTCGGGGTCCGACTGGTCCAAGGTGTCGTCCTACAGCGCCGCCGACGGCACGCAGGACAACATGGTGTTCATGAACAACATGAACATCGACTACACTGGCGCCAACTCGAGCCCGCAGGGCTTCGCCAGCGCTGACGGAGCGTCGACGGCGGCCGAGTCGACCATCTTTGGCGGTACTCTGGCTGATGCTTCGGACCCGACGGTGACTGGCGGCGGCCCGGGCGTCACGACTGGCGTGGAAGTCAACATCATGACGGGCACCTCGTGCGCCGACGACGACTCGTGCCTCGGGTACTACGACGACTACGGGTACCACGGCTGGGACGGCGGCATGAAGATGTTCGCGACCAAGGTGAGCATGCCGACGGGCTCGACGGCCAACCTGCCGGCCATCTGGATGCTCAACGCGCAGGTCGTGCGCGCCAGCCAGTACGGCTGCAACTGCCGCGGCTCGGGCTCGGTCGGTGGCTGTGGCGAGCTCGACATTGCCGAGGTGATTGAAACCAACTCGGCGCAGGACGAGGTGTCGACGCACTACTACTTCTACGACGGCGAGCCGTCGCCGGGTGGCGACAACTTTGGCGCTCGCCCCACGGACTCGACGGTCACGTACGTGACGATCCTGGACAACTCGGGCACGGGCGTGATCAAGATCATCGAGATCGGCGGCGACGACTTTGACTTCTCGGTCGACACGGTCACGGCCGACACGGTCACGGCCTGGCTCGACGCCACCGTCGAGAACCTGCTCTCGTAAGGCGGGAAGAGGGACTGACGGCGCTCGTGGCTCGGGTCGAAACCCGAGGTGTGTGAGTATGTGGACGTCTCGTGAGCAGTGAGCAGAGAGCAGATCATTGTCGATACGGTCGCAGTATCGTGGAGAAGAGGAATACAACGAGCGTTCTCAGCAGTCGGTCGCGTTTGTATGCATGTCGATAGAGGTGAATGCACTAAGGAAAGTGGTGGCTATACACCGAGGTGCTTCATGGTCTCCACATTCGTTTAGGCGACAACCTACGACGCTTCATAAGGCGCAACGTGCTCCATTCGAGCTGTCATTCACCGCGAATCGGTCGACTTAAGTGCCAGCCGATAGTTGGAGCCGCGAGCTGAAGCAGCGAGAGGCAGGAGAAGCTGTGCGCGTCGGACCATCGGCCCATTCATTGGCCGTCCTATGCTGCTGTTGAATTTCGACAGTCAGCCGGCCGCATTAGTGTCGCGCGCGACCGCCACCCAGAACTCTCGGCGTCAACATGCCGCCCTGCTCCGCTCCGCTCCCACTCCCGACCATCCGCTCGTGATCGCGTGCGCGAGCAGAGGAAGGTCGCGACCCAATTCGCGGTGGTGGCGTTCGCTTAGACAACGCCACTCCTGGTCGGTCCGTGTGTCGGTGAGCACACGAGCATGCTCACCGTTCCTCGCGTCCAGTCAGCACCAGAGGCGCTGAGCATGACCGATCCCCTCGCCCCAGCCGTGCGACTCCCAGCAGATCATTCGCTTGTGAGGCGGTGGCATGATCTGAGTTTGGGCCTGTGGTGGCCAAGATGTGCGCCGCTCAAGTTGCAGCAAGCGCTTACGGCGCGTTTAGACAAGATACCGGAGGCACTCGGCCACGCATTTGCCGGACCAGATGGTTGCGCTTTCCGGGGAGGCGATCACGTCTAGTGCACTCAGCATACTTGTGTGACACCAGTTCGCTCTGAACAGGTTGCCTGTTCAGGGGGACTCAGAAAGCAGACGGAGCGGCAGGTATTCGGTTCGTAAACCTTCTACATCACATATTGCGTATCAATTTATGGAGTATTACTGTAGTTATATACTGTTTGTGAATTGCTATAACTAATGCCAATGATAATATAGTATTTTGACAGAATCCCGTGGGAGCGGCCACCAAGATTTGTGCGCACAGTCAGTTCAGCTTCGGCGTCAAACACCGCAATGTCTTGGATTGAGTAAGCCCGTCTACCATACCGTTTCGGCAGTTGACGTGACACCCGCGCAACCGGACGACAGCTGTCAGCCGCGCGGGACGGAAGCGCGCAAACCCTGGCGCTATCCTCGAGGTCGTGCCCGCCAGCTGTTGTTCGCCTCCAATGCGGGATCTGCTGCTGGATCAACAAGGAAACACATGGTTGCCCTGTAAGACACTGAAAGGAGACGAGCCAAGGCGAACCGCGACCGCCGACAGCATGTGCAAGCTGGCAATCCTGCTGGCCGCCATACAATAAGACAGCGACACGCCCACTCTCTCTGCCTCCTCTCGCTCTCCCCGCAGTCGCCGAGCCGCCCTCCGATCCTCCACGCTCACTCCTGAATCTTCCGCCGACTGGATACGACGTCTACCGCCACTAGCCAGCACCAAAATGGTTCGTGTGTTCGCTTCTTCGGCCCTTCTCGCTGCCGCCCTGGGCGTGCAGGCCGCGTCCGCCACGACCGTCTCGTTCAAGAACGGCTGCTCCGAGACCGTGTCGCTGTACGACAACAGCGCCACGACGTCGCTCGCGGCGGGCGCCTCCACCTCGCTCGAGCTCGCCTCCGGCTTCAGCGGCATGTTCCGCAACGGCGCCGGCGACGAGGCCACGCTCGCCGAGTTCGCCGTCTCGGGCGGCTCCATCTGGTACGACATCAGCGTCATCCCGCCTGGATCCGGCAGCTGCACGTCCTACGAGGCCTGCAAGGAGCTGACGGGTAAGTCGGGATACAACACGGCCATGTCGATCGCGCCGGACAGCAGCTCGTCCGTCTCGGCCTGCACGACCGTCACGTGCGAGTCCGAGACCTGCACGGACGCGTACCTGTACCCGAAGGACGACTCCAAGACGCACTCGTGCCCCGACACGATCTCCATGACGGTCACCTTCTGCCCGAGCGGCTCCTCGTCCTCGACGTCCTCGTCCTCGACCACGTCTGCTCCTGCTGCAACCACATCTGCTCCCGCCGTGACCACGTCTGCTCCCGCTGCCACTACTGCCTCCGTGACGTACACGGAGGCGGATGTCGCGAGCGACTACGACGTCGGCACGGTCACGACTGCCGGCACATCTGCGTCCACCACGACGACTTCAACCACGGCCACGACGACGACTTCCAGTACTAGCGGCGCCACTAGCGCGACGTTCGCAGACGCCACCATCAACTACAGCTTCTCGTACGAGGGCACAAACGCTGGCAGCGCTACTGGCACCTACGGCCGCGTGACGGAGATGACGTCGTGCACGACCGAAGACGTCTCGGTCACGGACCCCGTTGGACCGCTCAGTGAGGAGGTGACCATGGTCTTCCGTGGTCCCATGGAGCTCTACAACATCGCCGTGTTCAACGGTTCGTCGGGGAGCGACTGGACCAAGGTGTCGGCCTACAGCGCCGAAGACCAGACCCAGGACAACATGGTCTTCATGAACAACCTGAACATTGACTACACAGGTGCCGGGTCGAGCCCGCAGGGTTACGCCAGCGCTGACGGAGCGTCGACGGCCACGGAGTCGACGACCTTCAACGGATCGCTTGCCGATGCCTCGGACGCTTCGGTGGTTGGCGGCGGCCCTGGTGTTTCGACGGGTGTGGAAGTCAACATCATGACGGGAGACATCTGCAACACGACCAACCCGTGCGATGGGTACTACGACGACCTCGGGTACCACGGCTGGGGCGGTGGCATGAAGATGTTCGTGGCCAAGCTCAAGATGCCGACGGGCTCGACGGTCAACCGCCCAGCCGTGTGGATGCTCAACGCGCAGGTCGTGCGTGCGAACCAGTACGGCTGCAACTGCCGCGGCTCGGGGGCCGTCGGCGGCTGCGGAGAGCTCGACATCGCCGAGGTGATTGAAACCAACACGGACGAGGACGAGGTGTCGACGCACTACTACTTCTACGACGGCACGCTGTCTCCCGGCGGCGACAACTTTGGCGCTCGCCCCACGGACTCGACCGTCACGTACGTGATCATCATCGACAACTCGGGCTCAGGCGCGATCAAGATCCTGGAGATCGGCGGTGACGACTTTGACTTCTCGGTCGAGTCCGTCGCGGCGTCGCAGGTCACCTCGTGGCTCGACTCTACCGTCTCCAACCTCCTGTCAGCCTAAGTGGTGAGGATCGCGTGTGTGTGAGGTGTGATGTCGGCTCCTGCTCTCATCACCGACGTGGCTGCCGTCTCTCTCCTCCGGGTTTTGATTTGATCCAGTGTAAATAATCTACCGCGTCTTCATGTTCGACTCCATCAACCTGGAAGTGCTTTCATGTAGTCTGAGTTGAAGACACTGCCGGTTTGGATCGCAAACAAAATGAGTCCTTTGTCCACTCACTCGTTTTAATGACACCCTCGAGACAGTGCCGTATGTTTCCCTTGCGTCGCCCACCCTCGCCAACAAGAGCTTTATTTCGGTCTTTGCATCGGAAAGTGCGCGCATTGGGCGGTGGACACGCCTCCAAGCGCGGCGCTCGCGACAACTGCATTGCTGGGCAACAAGCACATCCGTGGCCAACGGGGCGAGGAAGAGCAGGCAGTGGCGGGCATGGAGCTGCTGTCGGCGACAAGGCAGGACGCTGTGCGCCAGATCCGCGAGCAGCTTTGCTGTGTGCTCTGGTTCGTTTTATGACGAGTACCCGCGCCACGGTGGCATGTCCTGGGCTCAGTATCGATGTCCCGACCCCGACTAACGCTGGCTGCAACCGTGTCGTCTGTTGTTTGCAGCGCGCGCATGTTTGAGGACCCACAGAGCCTGGACTGCAAGCACAACTTCTGCCGCGAGTGCATCTTCCTGCACCTGCGCAAGAAGAGCTCGAGCTGCCCGACGTGCCGGCTGCCGACGCGTCCGAGCGAAATCACGCGCAACCAGTTCCTCGAGAGCATCCTGGCAGCCTGGAAGCGGGTGGAGACGGAGATCGAGCACTTAGGCGACCCGACGTGTCACGAGGCGCCGATCACTGTCGCGGACACGGACAAGGCGCTGCAGAGCGCGTCCGCCGGCTCGCACCTGTCGCCCATGGCGCCTACACATAGCGCTGGAGCCGACGGATCGACGTCGCAACGTGGACAGAATGGCTCGACAAGCGATCAGGGCGTTGCGCTGCCAATGTCGATGCAGAATCGAGGGCGAGTGGCCAACAACAAGTGGAACGTCGACACGCAGGGCATCCGCCAGCAGATGCGCATGGACCAGCCGTACTACTTCCACTCGTCGCCCATGGGCCGGTCCAAGAGCTCGAGCAGCGACCTGCCAGACAACTACGGCGCGAGCGAGCAGGCTGCTAATGGTGACGCGAACAATGGGACTGGACAACGGACAAGGCGGAGAGGGAAGGCCAAGCGGAAGCTGGCAATTGCAACCGAGTTGTGCGCGCTGGAGAATGGTAAGCCTCGCTTTGACTGCTTTAAAGGTACAAACCGGTGCTGATGACGACTATTGAACGCGTACGACTCGCAGCATCAGCCGGGGAGTATGAGAGTGACTCTAGCAGGCGGCGTGGGGATCGTGGAAGTGGCTATTTCTCTGAAGACTCGACTGTTTCTTCAGTTGAAGACGTCTCGCAAGCGGGTAGCAGTGCCCTTCTTCATACCCAGGACATCAACAGCTACATGGAGCGGATCAACAAGCAGCGCGAGGCGCTGAGCCAGTGGGAGCGCGCTCGACGAGACAAGAACCCTGACACAGGTGATACATCGCCCATGACGAGCTTCCTTCGGTCACGACCCAGCAATCCGTTCCCGAGACTCCAGCAGTCGAGTCTGGAAATCAACGACGCAGACGAAGCCGAGGCCAAGGAAGATACGCAGTCGCAGTTCCCGCTGTCTGCTGCCGCTATCGACTCGCCAGACTTGCTCTCTTCGATGCACATGAGCGCGTTCGACCGGTTGGTATCCAGTCACCGGAAGTCTCGACGGGTGGACGACGACGAAGATGAAGGCGATGATGATGATGCCACTGTTGACGCGGACGAGTGGCTACAGGCGCGACTGGCGAAACGCCGTCTCGACCTCGCCAGTGCATCCTCCCCTGTCGACACCAAGCCAAGCGAGCCGCACCGGAGTCGTAAGCGCCTGCGTGTGCCCAGTTCGCAGTCAAGCGACGGTGAAGGAGCTCTTCGGCTTCGAGTTGAAGCGTCCCAGCTCCAGCTCGAGTTGGCGAGTGAGGATACCAGAATAGTTGTGCCGGATAGCCAGGCAGCAGTGGACGAAGAGGAGGAGCTCGAGTCCAAGCCTCCAGTGCCAGATGAGATGCAAGATCCGCCAACAACAGCACGGGTTGATCAAGTCCAGCACACCGCCCACAAAGTCAAGAAGGCGGCAAAGAGGGTCAGTCAAGACTTCGAGGGGGCGATCAAGGCGTTCCAAGCCCAGCAGCATGACGACCAGAAGCCGACATCTGCCGCTGCCGCCGCCCTGGCACCCAACACCGCATCGCCTTCACGGCCGCGCAATGGGATTCTGAATGCAGCTATGATGCGGACCGTCGCGGCGACTCCACCTCGAGCTGCAAGTGTCAAGGAACCAACACTTCTGGCCCGCCCTCCGCTGCCCGCCACCAGCAACGGCAACACGCCAGTGAAGACCAAGAAGCCTGAAGGAGACCGCTCGCTCGTGCTCGTTGGGACGGACTTGACCAAGGAAGAGGCGAAGGTCATCATGGAGGCGTGTGCGCGTCTCGGGGGCCGCTTCGGGCGTCATTTCGACTCGAAGCGCAACCGCAAGACTGGCGCCGAGCTGTCGTCCGTGACGCATCTCATCACCAAGGCAGTTCCGCCTCCGTTCACGAGCGCAGACGGAGAAGTCATGGACCTCCCGGGGTTGCGATGCAAGCGCACGGCCAAGTACATGCAAGCGCTGGCCGAGGGAGCGTTCGTCGTGGACGTCGGGTGGGTGATCGACAGTCTCTCGGCCGGCAAGTGGCTGCCCGAGGCGCCGTACGAGATGGAGGGCGACATGTACAGCGACGCGATGGGCAAACCGCGCGAGAGTCGGCTGCGACGCGCTCAAACCGGGCGGCGCAACGACATCTTCAGCATGTTCCGCTTCGTCATGCTGTGCCAGAACGAGGAGTTCGAGTACCAGCTGCAGTCGGTGCGCGCGGTCGTCGAGACGTTCGGCGGCGTCGTGGACTGGGCCAACGAGTTTGACGCCTTGTCGGCGGAAGAGCGCGCGCGCAAGACACCTATCGGCATCGTGTCCAAGTCGCTGCCGTCCTGGGTCGCCAAGACGCGCTGGCAGCAGTACCAGATCCCCATCGTGCGCGTCACGTGGCTGTTCGACAGCATCAGCCACGTCGAAGTGCTGCCGTTCGACGACTACTACCCGTACTAGCCGGTTGTCATGGGTGAGTCTGCCGTGACCAGTTTGTCAATGCGGATGTTGCCGATGAAGCCAACCAACCGCTGGATCCACAACACGAACTTGCATTCAGAGCACGAGGACGACCAACAACTATCCGCACCGAGAGGGGGGACCGCAAGCAGCCGATGCAGCGCACGAGCAGCCTGGAAGTCTCTATCTCTCTTGAAACCCGGTGAGTCTGTCTGTCCTTCTGCTTGTCTGGTCTACTATCGGCCGGGAAGCTCCTCTTCACCGCTGCTGAGGCTGCTGCTGGGTCTGCGCCGCCTCCGTCTGCGCGTCCACCGGCACTTGCATCTCGAAGATGTCGAGCTGTCCCTCCTGCTTGACTGCCGGCCGCATCAAGATCCCAACGTCAGAGTCCACAAGATACCGCCAACTACATGCACGTAACCCACCCGCAATGTTGATGTTGGCGCCGTTGGCCACGCGGATGTGGCGCTGCACGCACTCGAGCAGCTCTTGCTGCAGCGCCTGCAGGTCCACGCCCGCGAGCACCTGGCTGCCGCGCTGGTGCGCCAGGATGATCTGCAGTCGCTCCTTGGCCACGGCCTTGGGCGTCGCTTGCGCGCCAGCTCTCGCCGCCGCCTCGCCGCCCTCGCCAAAGAGCGACGCCAGCCACTTCTTGGCTCCTTGACGAGCGCCAGCGTTCGCGCCTGCTCGTGCCGCCATCGCCTCGCGTCGAGTGTCGGGGCGTCGGACGTCGGACGTCGAGTTGCCTTGCTGTCTGCTGCTCCAACGTCGACGTATCTGTCTTTGCGGGGCTTTTACTGGACATCTCACTTATTTTGATGTCAAATGGCAGGAAGATGGTGCTAATTCATTTTAGTGCCAGTCGGAGGTGGGGATATCCAGTGAATTACATGTTCGATTTTGGAGATTAGCATCATAATATGAAATTTATTTCAATGTCTATTGTGGCGGAATGAAGGTGGATGCCAGGCATTCCGGCACCTAAAATGGGGGTACGACTGGTTACGGGGTACAATTGCATTCGGTTACGCTGTGGCGCCACTATGAATCGCTCGACGTCGAACTGGGCAATGGCTACACGATGTTGCCCTGCTGCCTTGCTAAAGACATCCATCACTACAAGAGCGAGATGTCCATGTTGACCACAGTTGAGGCAGTCGCCATTGAATGCGAGGCTCTCATTGTTCCTCGAGATAGCAGACCGTAACCTACAGACGCCTACGAGAGCAGAATGGCACTCGGGCAGCCGTTGCTGGTCCAAGCTGCCTCGGCATTCAGCCACATCGAGCAGTACTACATGACGGCAAGAAGACGTGGTGGGTTGGCAGGGTCGAATGGTCAGATAACTATGAAGTCACTGGATCTTTTGATTGTGACCGCGAGCTTCCAAAACGGAGCTCGCGATCTCACCTGTAGTGTTCCTCATTCCATTCGACTCCCGACGACAACAAACATGCAGGCAGGTCATCATGTGACCGCTTCGTAAGCGGCGAGTATTCAGCTGAAAATTCAAAGTTACACTGGTTTATCTCCACGTTTGGCAAGGAATGCGTTCCTTTGAGTGCCGTCGGACAGGGATAAGTTTGGTCATCACCATACTCGCATGCACAATGCAAAACACAATACGCAACGCAATACACAATGCACCATGCAAAAGCGCAATGTGGACGCTGTAGTGATCAGCCAAGAGGGAGTGACCCCTCGGAATCAAGTTCTCTTCATCGAATGTACTCGAAGCGAGCTGGGTATATAATGTCATCATCACACTCGGCAGTCCACATGCATGCACAACGCGTAGGAAATACAGATGAATGCAGTAGAGATAGAGGGAGGGGGGAACGCTCAGACCGAGTCCTGTTAAAAACCCGGTGGAGTAATGCGCTCAACATGACTCGAAAGAGTCGATACTGTCTGGGGCGGCGACATTCATTTTTCGCAATCACTGCGTTCTCCCGATGCGCAACAGGCAACTGCATACATACAGACACGCATACAGACTCACATGGCTTGGGGGCACGATGGCTGGGGGCGTCGACAGCGCTCGGCACTCGGCAAAGCGCGCGTCTCCTCCTCGTCCTCCGCCCGACGACTCGACTCGACCTCCGCTCGCTCGCTCGCTGACCAAATTGAACACTGAGGTTTGGAATGGAAGGTGCGTTGTCGGTGCGGTATACTGGGGCGAAGTCAACGACTGACTGGTGCATCAAAACGACTGGTCGCCCGCAACAAACAACGGTTACGGTTCAGTCGGACCGGTTCGCGATTCCTCGGTAATTCGCTTAGTATACTTGCATGTTGTGTTGAATTGTAGAAATAATGGGTAGGAACCATTTATTTACGAATGTAGACGCACTTCAACGTGGTCACGTTGGGGATGCAGCCAATCACCAGTCCTCGCGGATGATGGGGAGCGAGACGGAGAGCTCGCGGGTGGCCGCGTCCCACTTGGCGCGTCCGTCCTGGTGCCGCACGGGGTGCGGCAGGTACAGCACCAGCTTCCTGCGATGGTCGCACACGTCCTGCTAGTCAGACCGCGAGTCTCGGCGTGACTTCAACCCCCCCACAAGACCACGTACAGAGCGGCCGACTGGAGCAGCAGCTTGTGCCGCTTGACGTCCAGCTCAATGTCCTCGCGGTGGTGACCCGGGCACTGGACGCGCACGACCATTGCTTCGCAGTGCGCGGAGGACGGATCCTTGTCGCCGAGCCCCAAGAACACGTCCTCCGTCATGACGCTCTGCTTGTACAAGATCTCAAACCTGGCCACTCCATCAGCCTCCGTCCATACACAGCGAGCTAGGGGACGACTCACTTGGGCCTCGCCCGCGTCTCGAACGCGTCGTCGTCCTCGTCGTCGCTCGGCACCTCCTCCGGCTGCCAGATCTCCTTGGGGTCCGCCTCCTTGATCTGTCCGATCGGTCGAGTGACTGCCATACTCACCTCGTCACTCAGCCACATCAACAAGATGCAAGTGAACTCGAGAGTCGCACTGACCTTGAGGGGTGCCGGCTACAGCCCCGAGCGTCGACGGCGTGATCGCCTGCGCCGCCACGCGCTGCGCGTCCTCCTCGTGGTCGTGCTGCTCGCCCAGCAGCTCGTTCAGCGCCACAATGTCGGCCACAAACCCCTCCATCGCCATCCACGTCGCTCCAGACTCTTCTGCCAAGTCTCAAGCAGATATATAAAGGATCGCTCGCGGCCGGCGGCTATCGATCCAAGCGTCGCGACTCCACGAGCCACCAGACAACCGCTGGCCTCACGTGAACTGCTCGAAGACTCGCTCGAGTGACAGCTCGCTCACGCTGTACTGCGCGATGGCGAACGCGGCCTTGTGCTCCTCCAGCAGTGCGAAGACCTCCGCGAGCCCGAAGGCGTCCGAGCAGTCGGTCTCGTACGCGCCGCTGATGCTCGAGCCGCTGCCTCCGCCTCCTCTCGCGCCTTCACCTCCCTGCATCGCCACGGACTTGACGGCCGACCCGGACTTGCTCGTCACCTGGTCCTGGAACAGCTCGACCTCGAGCCGCACGAACGCCTCGACCAGCAGCCACTGCTTGACGAACTCGACCAGGTCCATGACTCCTCCGTTGTCAGTCTCCTCATCGCCTTCCGAGTGGTTCAGACGCGAGCGGAGATCTTCGAGCCACTGCTGGCCTTGCGTCTTGGCCTCTGTCTCCAGAACACCGTCGCTCCGCACACCAGTTGAGTGCAGATGAGCATAGCACTGCTCCCAGGCGCGCTCCAGCTCGCTCGTGGGCATGTCGCCGTCCTGTAGAGCGGCGGAGATGGCTGCACTGGTACTCGCACTAGCAGCCAGCCACTGCCGCAGCTTGTCCGTGTACAGCTGCACTCGTTCAGGCGGCCAGACACTCAGCGGGTCGAGCCGCACGGAGATGGAGATGCCTCTGGCCGCGCGCTGCTTGAGGTCCGGGATGCTGCCAGACCAGACCAGCCGACCTCTGAACAGCACGACGGCGTTGGCGCACACGGCCTCGGCCTCCTCCATGCTGTGCGTCGTGAACAAGCAGCTCGTGCGGCGGTCGCTCTCGCGCTTCTCGTGCAGCACGCGCCACATGAGGCGGCGCGCCACAACGTCCACGCCGGCGGACGGCTCGTCCAGCAGCAGCAGCGCCGCGTGGTCGCTCAGCAGTGCGAGCGCCAGCATCAGCCTCCGCTTGTTGCCTCCGCTCAGGTGCTCCGCCGACGTATCAGCCACTGGGATCAGGTCCAACTTCTCCAGCAGCAAGTTGATGGTGGAGAACTCGAGCGGCAGCGCCAACGATGCGGCAGCACGCCGGTAGCTGCGACGTAAGCGGTAGAACAGCTCCAGGTGTTCCCTTGCCGTCAGCTCGTTGAAGAGCACGTTGCCTTGCGGGCAGTAGCCGTAGCGCGTGGCCGCCTGCTGCGGCTCAGTCGTCACGTCGAACGCGTCGATGAACGCGCTGCCCGTTGTCGGAGCAGTGCCAGCCGTCAGGATCTCGAACAAAGTCGACTTGCCCGACCCGTTGACGCCTAGAAGAGCCACACAGTCCTGCTGCTCGACCGAGAAGCTCACGTCGCTCAGCGCCACCACTTTGGAGCTCGGCGACTGCGTTGCTGCTGGTGTTGAAGACGGAGAAGCGTCCGTCTCGGTATTAGGACTAGCAGGTCCACTGCTCCCGTTGAAGACCTTGGTCACGCCAACCACGCGGACCATGTCTGGCGCCTCGCGATCCCCTTGACGGCCTCCAACTTCCGCCACATCCGCCGCCTGGTCGTACCCATTGCGGCGTCGACAGAGCACGAGCCGCTTGACTGCCGCCCACGTCTTCCTTAGTCGATGCGCCGCTAGCGTCGGGTACATTTGCTGCTGGTCCAGCACGAGCAGCAAGACCGAGTAGCCGACGGCGGACGCGGCCAAGACCAAGAAGCTGCGGCCAGAGACGTCCCAGTCCCACACCGTCGGGCTGGAGTCGTCGGCCGCCACCGGGTTGTCCAGTACGTTCCAGGTGAAGCCGGCGAGGCACTGCTTCCTGATCGGGGCCCATGAGGAGGTGGCGATGTCCAGTACAGCGATGCCGAACGTGAAGAGCGGGAGCACCTGCAGGTGCCGCGAGACGGCGTCGGCGCTCGCACACAGACTTGGCACCATGGAGAGCGCGAAGACGAGCGAGGCGGCCACGAGCTGGAAGAGCGAGGCGTACGACATGTACGACTGCGCCGACGAGTGCGAGGCGAAGAGCAGCGACGAGAGGTACAGGAACGGCAGGATGGCGAGTCCGAAGAGCGCCAGAGAAGCCGTCCAGGCCTCGATGATGGAGAGCGAGAGCGAGTCCGAGAAGGCCGCGAGCACCACGACGATCGCGGCGGTAGCCAATGCGTAGCCCGTGGCGTCGAACAACAAGTTGGACGTCCAGTAGAGCAGCGACGCGCCGGCGGGAGACTCAATGTGCTGGTACTGCAGCCGCTTGAGCCCCGTCTCCTTCTCCTTGACGACCGGCGAGACGTAGTACGCCACGATGGAGCTCATGGTCACGAGCAGGTAGAAGGCCACCATGACGCGGCGGATGATGACGATCACTTCGTCCGGGTCCAGCCACATTTGGACGCTCTCTGGCTGGTCCTCAGCCTCCCGGCCGTCCTTCTTGAGGCCCGAGAGCAGCGGGAAGACGCCCTTACTCACGCTCAGCTTGCACTGGCCGCCACTACGCCGCGCCTTGTCGGCTGCAGCCTCGCAGACCGCTTGCGAGAGCCACTGGAGCGTCACGGGCAGCGATCTCGACACCGTCTGGTTGTAGAACAGCGAGTACTCGACGCTTGGGAGGCCAGTCGCCGCGCTCGAAGCCGTCCAGTTGACGCTCGAGAAGAAGACGCCCGCGAAGAAGGTGGTGGCGTTCCGCGCCAGCATCTCGTCCACCATCCCTTCCCACGTAGAGACGTTCGTGTCCAGCACTACCGGGTATGATCCAGCCTGGTCAAAGTGCGCAACCACGTCCTTGACGGCGCCTCTAGCGTCTGTGGAGGCCGCAATGAAGAGCGATGAGCCGGCAGCGGACGGCGGAAGACGCGTCAGCACTTCGATGGACCCGCCGAGCGAGAACAGGTGCTCAATGACGGCCATGAGCACCGCGAAGAGCGCGATCGGCCACACGTACTGCGCAAACACGGCCTTCTTGTCCCGGACCGTCACCTTCCAGCGCTTGACCACCAGCGCACGGAGCTGAAGCAGCACTTGTCTCCACCAGCTCTCAGGCTCACGTACTTGATCACTAACTGGTCCATCTTGCTTCAGCTTGGCTCGAGCAGCGCCGTCCACGTCGCCTGCTTCAGCCTGGACGTCGTCCTTGGCGTGGTAGTACACGCCTTCGCCCTGCGTCACGGCCACGAACACGTCCTCTAGGTCCGTGGCGGCGATCGCGTAGCCCTTGATCACCCGCTGCGTCTTCATCTCGTCCAGCTCGGTGAACAGCGCCGAGAAGGCTGCCTCCTTGCCCTCCTTGAGCTGCAGCCGCGTCTCCCACTTGTTGTCGCTCACGACTGCGGCCTTGGGGACGTGCTTCCTTACTATAGCGAGCATGTTCCTCGTCCGCTCGTCCGTCGCCAGTCGCTCTCTCGATGCGTCGGGATGCACGACCGTCAGCTTGTAGCCGACGCCGAACTTCTCCTGGAGGAACAGACTGGACCCGCAGCACTTGAGCTTGCCGTCTGCCACAATCCCAATGTTCTCGCACAACGCCTCGGCCTCGTGCATCGAGTGCGTCGTCAGGATGACCGCTCGGTGCCGCACCGCGCGCTTGAGCGCGTCCCACGTGTCCAGCCGCGCCTTGAGGTCCATGCCGGCCGTCGGCTCGTCCAGCAGCACCACTCGCGCCGAGTCCAGCAGCGCGAGCACAAGCGACAGCTTGCGCTTCTGTCCGCCGGACAGCGTCTTGGCCAGCGCGTCGCGTTTCTCGTCCAGTCCGAACTGGCTCAGCTTGTTGCTCCACGTGTCCATCGCGACCGCCTGGATCCCCAGGCTCTCCTTGAGCGAGCACACGAGCGATAGGTGCTCCCACACAGTCAGGTCGTCGAAGAGAATGTTCTGCTGGAAGCAGACGCTGAGACTGCGCCGGATGGCTGCAGGGTCCGTCGAGACGCGCAGTGAGCCGCCGACCAAGGCGTCGCCGCTGGTTGGAGCTAACATCCCGCACAGGATCGACAGCGCGGTGCTCTTGCCGGCGCCGTTGGGGCCCAGAAGTCCGAAGATCTCGCCCTTCTTGACGCCGAACGAGACGCCCTTGAGCGCCTCCTTGCCGTTCGGATACCGCTTCGACAGCCGGTGGACGAGCAGGATGGGCTTGAAGTGCTGGACGAATTCGGTCAGCGGTACTTCCCTTAGTGTGTCGTCGCGTAGCTCGTCCAGCTCGCCAGGCTCCACGTCTGCCAATGGCATGATCTCCGTCGCATCTCCTTCAACTCCAGAGCTGCCACTCGACCTCGGGAACCAGTAGGACGGCTGGAAGATGAAGTACCACCGCTGCTGCACGCCGTACGTCCGGGGGAAGACGTTCTCGAGGTACCAGCCGAGCACGAGGTACCCCACGCTCTGCAGTACCATCGACCAGCACGGACCCGCGACGGTGGTCCACGCTACAGGACGTAGCGCAGCAGTCGCGGCGTCTAACTGGAGAACCTGATGCAGCGCCGCCATGAAGACAACGGGGGAACTGACGGTGTCCAGCTTGTCCAGAAGGAAGTGGAGCACTGTCGAGGCTGCCAGCGTGTCCTCACCCACCATGGACCGGATGATAGTGCCGGCACCTAGCAGCAGGTAGACGAGCGGCGCGGAAGCCGCCGCCGTCTTGGTCTGGCTGAAGATGGGCGTGATGGCGACGCCGAAGAGCAGCATGCTGGTCGCGAACGTCATCATCAGCAGGAAGAAGAAGAAGCCGCTGGCCGAGCTCGACGCAAACATGGCGCCGCTCAGCAGCCAGACCGCGACGAGCGTCACGATGATAGACGCGATGAAGTAGAGCAGGAACCAGCTGAGCAGCAGCGCCATGGACGGGAGGCCCATGATCATCAGGTACTCCTTCAGCTGCTTCTCCTTCTCGGCCACGATGTCGCGCACCAGCCGCACGTACGGCCACAGGAACAAATACGCCGTGTACAGGACGATGTTGGTCTCCAGCGGCCCAGAGACGCTCGCCTTGGGTCGGGAAGCCAGCGCCACGACCTTCATGTTCTGCAGCGAGTCCAGGGACGCTGACTTGTCGACTAGCCGGGCTAGGAAGCCCTGGACTTGGCTGGAGATCCCACCGCTGTCCACCGCCTCGACGCACTCTTGCCGCGTCTCTCCCAGCGGACTGGCCGGTCCAAAGCTGCTCCAGCCCAAGCCGCTGACCGCAAACATGTCCACGACAGCTTGACAAGCGACTTGGCCGGTCGGCAGCGTCGTTGTAGTCGCTCCAGCGTCCTCTAGCGTCGGTGTCGTCAGCAGGAACCGGTTGGCTTGCACCTGGAACGGCAGGACGGCTGGCAAGTGCCTCTTGCTGTCGCTCCCGTTGACGCGGAAGACCTCGGAGAAGAAGAGCTTGAGCTGGTCCTCGCTCGCCGTTTCTTCGGGTGATGAGATCTTCTGCTGGTACAGCACCGTGACCAGCTCTATGGACTTGTCGGGAGCTGTGGACTGGCGTAAGTCAATGCCAGCGTAGATGCCGAGTCCACTGCGCTCCGGGAACGTGATGATCAGCTCGTCCGCGTCCTGATTCGACCCGCTAGGGAACGGGATGCGCGTTGTCAGGCTCGAGAAGGAGGCGACGCCGAGCTCTTGAGCCGGAGGGAACTCCCTGCCATTGGATCACACATAGTAGAAGCGTGAGAACACCCAGTCTCTGGGTGTTTGTAGCGGTCCATAGGTGGCCGTACCGGTCTAGAAACGAGAGGAACTCGTGCGTCTCCTGTCGGTCGATGGCCGCCAGGCTCCGGTTAGTCTCCTTGAGCAGCAGCGGGAGCGCAGTTAGTAGCAGCGCCGCCGGCTTGTTGACGGGTTTGTGCGGACTCCAGAGCGCCGTTTCTGCTTCCCAGGCGAGCTGACGACGCAGATCCACGGCTGCGAACCCATCGGTGCCGTCCCCAAGGACGGAAGAAGCGCTGGGCGTGGCCAGCTGCGCGTTGTAGAGGCAGACCTTGCGGATGAGCAGCAGAACGAGAGCTAACGGCAGCACAATGTCCGTGAGGAGCGCGGGGAAGAGCCACGCGCGGCCGGCACGCCCGCGGTTCAGCCGGCTCTCGCGCTGCTTGACGCGCCAGCTCTTCCACAGCAGCACGCGCACGCTCGCCCACATGCTGAAGGCCGGGGAGGAGGACGACGACGAGGAGGAAGGAGAGGCTCGGACTCTCGGACTTGGACGCCTTCTTCTGCTGCTTCTTCGGCCTGATGCGATCCGGCAATGCTCAACGACCAACGTTTTGACTGGAATGATGGTGAGTATGTTTACGATGTTTGTATTTTCTCTGGATATTTTCATTATATCCCGGCGCGGCCTTGGACATCACACATACAAACACCAAGTATAGATCCAGACGGCTTCTCGGATGCTCCGCCGCGCGCGCGTGTGCCGTCCGCTGCCTGGCCCTACTTGCTCCGCAGCGCCTGCCAGTGGGCGAGCGCGGTGGTCGGGTCCTCCTCCTCGACGCGGTCCACTCCATGTAGATCCAGCAGTTCGCCGTCTGGACGGATGACCACTAGGCTCGGGATGCCTCCTAGACGCTCGGTGACACCAACCGCCGCCTGCTCACTGCCCGCACACATCCCGTACTACCACACCACTGCGTAAGTGGGGCGGCGTACGACCCGCTCAGATACCCTACATATGGACGCACCTTGCGCTTGAGGGCGTCGCGGAGGGGCGACGCGTAGGGCAACGCCCACCAGCCGCCCTGCTTGTCCGCAAAGTGCTCTTGCTGCGCGTCTTCGGAGCGGTCCGAGCCGACGAACACGACGTCCAGCTGGCCGTTCGCGGCGGCGTAGAAGGCGTTGAACGCCGGCTGGAACGCGCGGCAGTCCGGGCACCAGTCCGCCTGTAGGGAGACGTGTTAGTGGCGAGTCGTACGTGGAGCGATCCGATCTACCGGGGGGAGTCACGCACCGCAAAGTAGAGCGCGAGGACGCGGCCGGAGGCGCCAAGCGACTCGCCCGCGACCGTCTCGCCCTGCGCGTTCACTAGCGTCGCGCCCTGCAGCAGCAGCAGCGAGGCGCTCATTGTGTGGACGTCGTGTGGACGGGTGGGGGGGGTGGGGGGCGGAGGCAGCGGTGGTTGCAGCCTGGTTGCAGGTCGAGCACGTTGCGGCGGAGGAGGACGCGGAATGGCATTTTCGCTGGGCAACGGACGTGGGATTGGCAAGGAGCAACTTTACTGGGAGCGCAACATAACCGACGAGAGTGAGGATCAGATGTTGAAGAGCACCTGATCAAAGCGCTGCCCGCACATTGTGCTTGGATATCGCGCTGTGCAAGTGGTCAACGCATCCATCCATCCGCAGTTTGGTCCTCCGTCCACGAAAGCCAAGGCCCAACAACGCGCAGGTTCCACCCACAGTCTCGACACCTCTCGACACACGTAGAGCAGGTCCGCCGTTTCCATTCATCGCCTGATGTCGGTCGCAATGTCGTCGTCACTCCCGCATCTGATAATCCCACTATCCCATTGGTCGAAACTAGTGTTGTTATTTAATTTTTATTTAACGTTATTTAATGTTAAATAAAGTTATTGCGTTAAATATTGGGTTAATAAAGATTAATATTTCAACACTCACCGAATATATTTCATAACTGACACTCACAATGGTACGTGTGTAATATAATAAATGCCCAAGCCGTGCTTCTGGCAGCTCCCAACACCTAGCA
>JAADXY010000119.1:0-46769 GCA_023338065.1 Phytopythium montanum
CCCCCGCGAGTAGCTCTTTGCTATGACTCACTGAGTAGACCATGACTCTTCATGGAGACGCTGTTGGGCCAGCAATGTTGTCAACGTGACCTTCATTCCGTACTTGAAGTTGTCATGAATGTATGCTTCCTCTATCAGTAAACGGTCCTTTACTAGGAGTACATGATGTGGTGCTCATCAAGATCTCACCTGATCCCCAGACCTCGACAACCTCGGTATCATGGGCGGCGGCGACCTCGACGCGCTCTTCCAGGCGACGCTGGCCCGCGTGGGCACCAGCCGAGAGCCTAGTGACCTGCAGGAGCAGTACCCGCCCTCTTCCCGCCCTTCTCCCGGTCCTATCGACCTCGAGTGCTGCGAGTTCTTCTCCATGTTCGACGCGGATCCGGCAACCGCCGGCGGGACCAAGCTTGTTCGGCTTCGCGGCAAGACCTCGGCCAAGAAGAGCCGGCAGTTCGACTTTCGACTACAAGACGAGGAGAAGCGGCGACTTGCGGCCGACGGGTTCGTGGCGGTGCAGCGCCTGGAGGCCGAGAGCTTCGCCGAGGTGTACTACCGACTGTACTCGGACGACATGCCCGTGTTCGTGACGGCGGATTCGGTGCTGCACGCGTGGCACCGCAGCTTCGACGCGTGTCTAGCGGACATCGAGGGGAAGCTGCTGCGTCCGATACTGGAGAAGGTGTTGGCCGACTCACTCGCCACTTGCCACGAGCATGTGGCGTCAGGGATTGAGGGCAGCAGCAGGTTATTCCTCGACGTCGAGATGTTCCTCGCGGTCAGTCTTGGCCTCCTGCAGGAAGAGAAGCGACCGGTTCAGTGCTCACCTGAGAGCACCGAGAAGATACGTGAGGTGCGGAACGCTATCGACGCACAGGAAACAGTGGGGATGGCCGTCTTTGGAGCGTCTCGACCGGTCGACTTTTCGCTCTTCAAGCCGCGCGGACACTACACAAAGTCCGAGACACTCAAGCGGTTCTTTCGAGCCGTGACGTGGATCGGAACCATCGACGCTCGCGTCGCGGGTGGGGACGACGCCGAGAGCGACTTGTACCAGTTGCAGTGCGCCGTTGTACTCATCCACTGTCTGCGCAAGGCGGGGTGTCTGGACGAGATCAGTCAAGTTGACGACATCATCTCCCAGCTCGTGGGGGATGGCGACGTCGGAGCCGACTCGCTCACGCCTCGACGTCTCGATCGGTTGCTTCGGCAAGCTACTGGAGACGTTGATCTCCTCGCGACATACATTTCCAGCGGTGAAAGTGATGAAGACAAAGGAACGGCCCGCGCGAATCTATTGGCGCTCCAACGTCTCATCCAAGAAAGCGACTACGGCACTCAACTGATCAGCGGACATCCTCATGTGGAGTCGTCGGCGATAGCAGAGTCTCCGACTGTTCTACCAGCGTCGTTCGCGGTCCTTGGCCAGCGGTTCGTGTGGAGCTCGTTCGTCTTCTCTCGGCTGGTCTACGACCAGATCGCGTTCAGGGGAGAGAAGGTGGCTCGACGCATTCCAAGCGCCGTCGATGTGGCGTTCACGATGCTCGGCAACAACATCGCGGGCGAGGTGATGGCGGCGCGTATGATCGCGGACAAGCAAGCGGGAGACTCGGAAGCCGCGGAGGGGTTCGTGCGTCATCGCGACGGGCTGCCGCTCACTTCCAACGCCATCGCGTTGCGTCAAGTCCTCGACAAGGAGTTCGCTGCGGTGACAGGCGACGATGAAGCGTCTGCGAGCATCAGTTTGCTGTGGATCCTAGCGCTGCGGGAGCTGTCCGAGCTGGCGACGAACGCTGCGAGCGTGTTCCACTCGCGGTCGTGGCTGTACCGCACAATGAACACGCAGATCGCATCGTTCACCCAGCTCCGACACGACACGGTGCTGTACGCCAAGCAGAGCTACACGCTAGGGACTCGGTGCGAGTACGCGGCCGGCATGGTGGACCCTTATCCAGCGTTCTGGAACCGAATGAAGGTCCTCGCGACGCGAATGGCGCAGCTCATCACCACGTTGAGAGGTGCAAGTGGATCATCCGATGGTCCGTGTGATGGAGCAGTAGAGTTCTTCGCCTCGTTCGCTGGTATCATGGACACTATCGGCGACATCGCGGTCGCTCAAGCGAACCATCGACCGCTGAGTGAGCAGCAGGACTCGTTCCTCAAGACCGTGATGGAGGAACGCTTTGGCAGCGGAGCGACCAAGTACCTCGGCTGGTACCCACGACTGTTCTACACGCATCCAAAGGACTCTGGCAAGCCGGACGTGCTCGTGGTGGACGTGCACACGGACGTTCCGTCGGTCGAGCACGGCGACAAGGGCGGCATCGTCCACCTCGGCGTCGGCAACGTCCTCACCGGCTTCTTCGTCGTCGACAGCGCCGTGTATGCCGGCCCGCTGTTCAGCTGCTACGAGTTCGTGACGCCGATCGACGAACGTCTGACTGACGAAGAGTTCGAGAGCCAACTCGCGAGTATGTCGGCTCCAGACTGGGCCAAGCGCTCGTTCCTGTGTCAAGACGGTGGCTCCAGTCCTCCTCCACCACCACCCATTTCGGGACTGCGTCGCTTGCGTCCAATCTCCCGCTCACGTCGCTAGTTTGTTGGCTCAAAGACGCTTAGTAACAGCTCAACACCATTGGTTCACCGCCTTTAGTGCCCTTCATGTTGACCGTGCACGTCTTAGGGACAGCTCGAGTCCTCGTTGAAGCTGTCGGCTGTTGACGTCGAAGGCGAGTCCTTGCTGGAACGCAGTACTCGCCTCGCTGTATCTACCGAGTCCATACAACGCGCAGCCCTTGCGGTAGTATCCCTGCCAGTCCGTCAGTCATTAGCTCGCGATGCTAAACAAAATAAGCGCTAAGATCACGTACAACGGTGGCGCAAGACTCGAGTCGAATGGCGTGCTCTGCATCGCTCAGTGCCGCTCCGAACTTGCCTAGAGCCGCCAACAACGTCGACCGCCGAGTGTGGAGGATGGCCATGGCCCTCGGCGGCTCAGCGTGCAGCCGGATGATCTTGTTGTACTGCTCCAGCATCTCGACGGCGGTGGAGAGCGGCAGTTCCGTCGGTGGCGTGTCGGAGAGCTTCTCACTGATGCGGGACCATGATAGAGCGGTTGACTGTGGACTGGTAGCGTCGGAGGTTCGAGAGCGAGCTGGTGGAGTAAAGACTGCCGGAAGCAGCTGGATGCTCGCGTCGTTGGCAAAGTCGCGCTGCTTCCGGAGCTCACTGGTGCTTCTAGACGCGCGTAGTAGCACCGAGTCGGTTGAGAGTACGTCGCGCGTGCTTGGGAGGGCTGCGACCGACTTGGAGGCTGGAGAGAGCGCCGCTAGCCGTCGGGGGGACGGGACGAGGGCCTGTGAATGGCCTAGAGCCGCTGGATGAGGCTGGGAGTTGCGTAGTGTGAGTTTGTGCGCGTCGCACTGGCCCTCACTATAGCGTCCGCGCTTGGCGGTCGCTGCACAAGAGCACAGCGAGGCGTTCTCCGGCGGTGCTACCACTGCTGCTGACGCGTCCGCCGATGCTTGCACGTTGTGCAGCGAGCGCCTGAACTCCTCCAGCAACGCCAGCTCCTCCGCGTCTTCGCAGGGTACATCGGCCTCTCCTGGTGCATCCGCGCCATCCACGGAGCCGTCGTAGCGAGCTCCCATTGCAGCCGCGTCCGCCATGTCGTTGCTCGCTGACTACCATGCGAAGGTCACTTCAACCTACAAAACCAAGCTTGACCTATAAATATCGTGTCTAGATCTTTCATAAATTAATACGTCAGCTGATATCAAATGATACAGGGCCTGTGTGCCAAAAAGCGCGGGAATGGCCAAAGTCACTTGCCGTCACTAAGCGCAAGCGACCGACACCTTCATTCACTCCGGGCTCGCGGCTTCTTGCAGCGCCTGCGTCGACGCCTGGGCACTTGAACCGGAGCGATGGACGCGCTGGCCGAGTTCACGGCCATGTCGCCGCCTCGCGAGCCCGGTGAGGAGGACAGCGCGCGGCTGCAGTCGCTGGACGAGAGCTTCTCTTCCTCGCAGTGCAGCGCCGACCCTGCCGCGTTCTCGGGCGTCCGCGCGGCTCCCGGCGCCTCTCTAACGCGCTTCCGGGCTGCAGACGCGTCGCTCACAGGTGGAGACGCGCGCGTACGGCTCACGCTGGCCGTACAGACGGCGGATACGTCGAATACTCGGAGTGTGGAAGACAGCCAGGCGTTCGGAGGCGGCCACTACGGCGAGTTGTTCTCAGCCGACACTCAAGACGACGAGGCGCTCGACACACCACTTGTCCCGAGCAGGAAGAGTCCGTTGACTAGAGCGGTACCTGCTGCTGGCGTCAAGACACCGAGACGAGGGACGCCGCCGTTGTCGCTGCTGTCAAGTGTGGAGCGCGCTCGGCGACAGCAGAAGCCGCCAGTGGCGGTGGTGCTGGACGGCGCCGAGCTGCTCGTGGACGGCCTGACGACGGACGAGTCGCGCAGCTCGCCTTCTCCCGGCGCAGACGCTTCAGGCTCGAGAACTGACCGGCCAAGCGTCATCTCAGGCTCAGGAGGAAGGGAGAGTGACAGCTCGGCAGGCTTTGACGCCGACCACTTCGCTGCGAAGGTGGTCATTGACAGTGAGAGCGGCGCCGTGGATGATGAAGCCGCCTGCTCGGACACTGGGACGGAGCCTTATGTGCCCAGTGACGGCGAGAGAGACGACGACGAGACGTTCGAAGAGGAGACGGAGCAGTTCCCAGAGGGGGACGAACCCGGAGGTCCTCCCGTCCAGAGCAACGCGTCGTCTGTTGCTGGGAGAGCGGCTGATACTGCAGGACAAGGGCAGAAGACACCGGCGAGGGTGGAAGACAGCGAGTCCCAAGAGCGTGACAGCTACGAGGAGGAGGACGACGACGATTTCCCTCCAACTCAGCCATGCAAGGCGTTCTACACCGACTCCATGTCACCGACGGCGGAAGAGGAGCCGCCGACTGTTGTCCCGCCCAGGTTTGCGCTCAAGAAGCGCGAGAAGGTGGCGGCAGCTGACCAACTCTCGTTGACCGAGTCTCAAGACAAGTCGTACGACTTTGAGGGGTCCGAGTGTCAGTGTGGAAGCTCAACCTGTCGGTGTGACTCGGTACAGCCAACGGGGGCCAAGTCGACGTCTACGATCCGGAACCTCGAGTTCTCGTTCGCGATGCCCGAGTCACAAGACACCGAGTCGTCAGAGCGAGGCGACAGCGCCCCGGACGTCCGTCAAGTGGCCGCACAAGCTCTGGAAGCGTTCGGTCAATCGAAGGGAGAGCCCAGCAAGAAGACGAGCGGATCGGAAGTGAACGAGTCGCTGCAGCCGACGCCCAAGAAGGCGAAGAAGACGCACACGTCGGCTGAATTGACCGCCTCCCGCTCGTCGACTCCCACCCGCAAGCGCAACCGCGTGGACACTCCAAGTGCGTCATCAACGCAAGAAGACGACGGTGAACTCTCTCAAGCTGCGGGACGCGAGCTGACGCCGTCACGAACTCCTCGACGCAGTGCCAAGCGACTGGCGAGCAACTCGTCGACTCCGTTGTCGTCCCAAAAGGCTCAGACTCGACCCAAGGAGCTGTCTCCATTGCCGACGACCCGCGCGTACGTCTCCCGGTCGCGCACCATCTTCAAGTTCAAGTTTGTGTTCGTCGTCACAGGTTTCAGCAACAAGGGGGAGACGAGTATGACCGAGCTCATCCACGAACACGGCGGGAAGGTGGCGAAGCGGGAGCAAGACGTGCTGTACCGTGGGAACGCCAAGGCGGTCGTGATCGCCACACCCGTCGCGTGGCGCAAGCTCAAGTTCATGCAGGCCGTGGCGTGCGGGATCCCCGTGATCCACCCCGAGTGGCTGCACCGGTGCATCAAGGCGGCGTCTGTATTGCCCTTTGACGGGTACACGGTCCCGTCCGGGTACTCGATGACGACGCGCAAGTTCGAGTGCTTGCCCGTGAAGCAGGTACGCTCACTGAGTGGCGGTGGGTGGTGTGAAGTGGTCTCTTACTGACTGATTGGCGCCTTGACGGTGTGTAGCTGAGTGTGTTCTCGGGCTACACGTTTGGCATCGCGACGGACGTGAGCGATCCGTCATCGCAGCCCAAGGAGATGGCGCATCTCGTCGCGATTTCCCTGAAGGCGTGCGGCGCGTACGAAGTCCACGAGGTGCGTTCGCTTACTCTTCGCCATTGGCCAAGCGATGTGGGAACAACTGACTAACTTCGTGCTGATGTAAATGAACAGAACCTCACGATGGGGAGAGACGTCGAGGTGGACATTGTGCTGTGCAACGAGTTCACCAAGGTGAGACCGCAATACCTCGACATACCTGAGCCTTTCGAGTTGTTGATGGACTGACGCCGCCCTTCCCCGTGTTCAGACGTGCAAGTACTTCTCCAAGAGGCGAAGCGTGTCCGTCAAGAACTTCTCGTGGGTGACCGAGTGCGTCATCCTCCAGGTACACCCGGTGACTGGGCAACTGCCTCCTGTTTCTCTCCTTCTAACGAGCTCATCCACTTGGTCAACGTGTAGAAATTCATCGAGCCAAGCGAGTGCGAGTTCGACCCGCAGCGCGAGGAGCAGGACCCGGTCCAGTGGGCCAGTGCCGTCATCGGCGACTTGGAGAGGTGACAACTCCACCCACGGCCGCATTCTATGGGCCTCAGTATTGACTCTTTGCCTTGATCCTGCACCTGCAGCTCGTCGCTGAAGCTCCACGTGGGCGAGCTGATCCTCGCGGAGCTCTCTCGCAGCCAGATCGACCACTTCCTGCTCTTCCACGTGTGCGAGATCATCGACATCTTCGTGGTCCGTGGCGGGGGAAGCCAAGCGGGAGGCGGCAGCGCGCGCAAGCGGCGAGCGGACGACGCCCCCAAGGTCGTGCTCCGCGTCGGAGTGCTCAAGCGGTGAGCCACACGCGTCGTTGTCTTTGATCGATGGCTGGTCCCTTCATGTTGCTGAGGCCTTCGTTGACTGCTTCCAGGTCTCCGTACTCTGCTGGGCTGTCGAGGAGACACGCTCGCGTGCTGGAGATCCCGTCGACGCAGGTCAAGCGGCGCGTGGTGGCCGTGGCCAAGACGGACTTTGACACGTTCGCGTACCGCGACGAGAGCGTCTTCTTCTTCGAGGATGATGCTGAGGACGGGTCGTCGTCCAAGGAGAAGGGAAAGAAGACGACGAGTGCGTAGCGTCGGGAAGCAGTCAGTGGAACAAGTGAAGGACGCACCCCGCTTCTCATACTTGCCACGGGTGTTCATGCGGGGCTCGCTTCGTCAAGAGCGATGCGATCAGGTACAAACAGGTGCAGCCACGGCTGGCAACAAGACCCGTCAATGTGGTAAGCGCGGGAGTAGCGATCACTTCAAGGCGTTGCGACTCACCCGGATGGAGGGATCAACGCCAGCGTCGGAGAAAGCGGTCTGTTCAATGGAATCGCGTCGAGTAAGTATCATACGACCAGTCAAGCAGCCAACGCGAGTACCAAAGGAGCTAACCTGCCACGAGATGATGCCGAGGTGCGCGATCATCATGCGGTAGTAGTCGCTGAACGAGTCGGCGAGGAAGCCCCAGCGGCCCTCGAGGTCGCGAAACCACACCTCTGCGCCAGCTTTGGAGGCCATCAGAGTCCTCGCGAGCACCATCATCTCCATCACCTCGTGGCGAAAGCGCCACCAAATACCTCGGAAGAAGAGCAGCGCGACATCGCCGAGACTTGGTGACGACTCGAGCGTGAAGCCCACGACCTCCTCCTTTGGCTAGCATGGCATCCAATGACAGCAACAGCAAGAGCAGCGGTCAGAGGTGAGAGAGACCAGCTTGTGCTTGACACAGTCGACGTACGGCTTTTGCTGCGAGGCGTGGGCGATCGCACAGCCTGCAGTTCTCGTCCAGGATGGACAGCGCGTCGAGTCGCTGCATGTCCTGGAGCGCGTTGAGTCTGAAGTGGCCCACTGGCACTGGTTTGCCTGGTTCACATGATGAGATCAAGTTCAGCCTTGGGTAGTATGTAGCTCGAGATGGGGGACGTTGAGGTCCTTGCCGCGCAGAGAGGAGCTCCACTTGATGGACAAGCCGTTCGAGATGGAGTAGAAGCGCTTCAGGTCGTCGGGAAGTCGCAGCGGCGCGTGCTTCTAGCAGAGTGAGACCACAGCAAAGGCACATCGTGAGTTCATGATATCCATTGGACGGAGAGGGTTGGTACGGAGACATACCTGCTCCCATAGTGACGTCTGCAGCGTGGTCGCTCCCGCTTGTTCCTTGGTCTCCACTGCCGTCACGAGCGGGTGCTTGTGCAGGAACGAGAGCACGCCGAGTGACATGGTGTCGATGTGGTGCATGGCGCACATGGCAGCCGCTGGTTGACTGTGTCGAGGCGTTTGGCTGTGAGCTGGCTGTGAGCTGGCTGGTTGCTTGTGAACAGCCGCGCTCGTTCGGTTGCTCAGCAGCCACAATGACTGATAATAGCGCAGCAGCGTCCCGCGAGCACGAGTGGGGCCGGCAGTGTCACGGGTGGTGGAGTGTGTATTTCGACGGTGTGGACACAGCAGCAAGGTCGCTGTATCACATGATGGCACACTGCTCCTGACCAGATCCCCCTCCGACTGTAGAAGGAGACAAACGAGCACACAACGTTAGTTGACAGTGTCGGGAGATCAAACAAGTCAGAACAGGTCACGTACGTGGCATGCCAGGCATACCGGCCATTCCCGGGAACATCCCAGCTCCCTGAGAGTAGCAGCAAGTACAGGAGAGGTTAGACAACGCAGCACTTGAAGGATGATAGGGAAAAGTGTGTGTGACGAACCATGTTGGGCATGACGGGCATGCCTTCATCGTCGAACTGCAAGCCTGTAGCAGCAGCAACGTCAGCCCACAGTGCCTGTAACCAAACGTGCCAGGGATCCAACCAAGTCTACCTGGCGCGAGGTCCTTGACAATCTCGGACGGCGGCTGGCCCGTTTCCTGCATCTCCTGCATGAGCTCCGACAGACGGGCGAAGTTGTCGGGCTCGGCGTCGTACACCGCGATGATCTGCTGGAAGTACTGGTACTGCTTGCCGTATCTGCAGTCGGGTAGAATAATGTGAGGACCGAGTGTACCATCCAAGCGGGAAGTAAAGCGGGCGGATAGCTGATTGCGTACCGCTCGTAGTCTTCCTTGGAGAGCAACGACTCCTTCTCGGCCAGCCACTCAGGATACTTGACATCGGTGCGATCAGGAGTTTGCAGACTGACCAGCTGAGTAACAGATCGCTTCCAGTACGCACCCGCTCGCAGATCTGCTTCATCGGCTCGTACATAATGTCCTTGGACAGCAGCTGTTGCATCATGCCGTCGACGAGGTCCTGGAAGTCGTTCTACTCGTCCCAAGAGCACAGAAGTCGTCAGACTTTCCAGGTACATTGAGCCTTGGGTAAGCAGCAGAGCAGGTGATCCGCACCTTTTCCCCCATCTCCTCGAACTTCTTCATCATCTCGGACATCATTTCCTCGCCCATTTCCTCCACCTTGGCCGACTCGAGGCCCTCCATGTCTTCTGCCGCCTTGGCCATGTTCTGCTCATCGAATCCGCAGGACATTCAACAGTTAGTCGGCAATAGTACTCACCTCTTGCTATCGCAGCATCATCACCTGCAAAGTCTTGGCGACGCCGAGGTTGACGTCGTCCGCGTCCTGCTGCTCCTCCTGCTTCAGCGACCCCAGCAGCGACTCGATGTTCGTGCCGTCACCTATCATAACGGTTAAATGCTACCATCAATATCATACAAACCAGAGCAAGCAGCGCCTTATCAACGCCGTACCGTCCGTGCCGAGCTCGCGGAAGGCCTGCTCGAGCACCTGCTGGAACTCTGGGTTCTGCGCGTCCTCCATGAACTTGCTCATGTTCTGCATAGTAACACCAAGTCAACAAGCGACGCCATTCTTCCTTGGCAACACGGACACCGCACCTCACGCAGCGCCTGCATCTCCTTGTCCTCTGTCGCCTGCGTCGTCGCCGCCGCCTCCGCCTGGACCTTGGCCATCTCCGGCGCCGCCGAAGCGCTCGGTCCGGCTGAATTGAACGTCATCAGCCTCTCTCCCCTCGCTTATACGCCATTCCCGAGCCGGATCGTACCGGAAGCCGCCGCCGCGCTCTTCACCTCGTCCTCGAAGTCGTCCAGAGCGTCTGCATGCAGCGCCAGCAGCCACAAGCGACGCACGAGCTCCGTGAGTCTCCACCTCAGCACAAAATCGGCCTCCCTGATCGCCTACGAGCGCGTTAAGCCCCCAAACTTCGAGCACAGCGCACCGTCCAGCAGGTCGTCCAGATCGACCTCCTCCTCCTGGAGCGCGGGCTCCGCGGGCGGCGCGGCGGGCGTGTCGTCGCTCATCTTGCGGCGTCCTGGCTTCGCCCTTTCTTGCTTCGTGCGATTCTCTTCTGGTTGCCCTTTGTCGTTGTCGACTTGACGTGCGTTCATCAAATGGTGTGGTGCACATGGATATCATAATTTTGTACCTTTGATAAGGTACATTGTACCGTAAATGTACCACATCGAGTGGATGTCCAAGTTGAAGACGATTTTGACAAAAGTTGCAATCCTCGATGTTGCCATCTAGTCACGCTTGGTGGCGGCGAGGACGCGGCACAAGTGCTGGTCATCGACAGTAGAGGTGCTGGACAGGAGCTGCACGATAGCGCGCGGACGGGAGTCGTCAGTCAGACTGGAGGATGGCAGGGTGCCCAGACACAGGTGGACGTCGCGACGTACGTTGCTCTTGAATAAATACTCGCGCACGCGCATGGCCAAGGCCGCGATGACCACCAGGATGCAGTAGTACTGCGCACACAACAACGTCCAGTCAGCCATCGCCTCGTTGATGCGCTTTGATCGCAGAGGCATGGGGAAGGCAGCACCTGTATCCACGCCTTCTTGAGTGTCTCTGACCACGCTGGGTGATACCTGGCGAGCGACACGAAGAAGCGTGTTAGATGGCGCTGAGTCAGCCGACTCTCTCGAGGGCGGGCTACGCACAGAACGTCGCTTGTTGGTATTCGCATCGTCATCTGCAGCTGGAAGCGGCGCTGGATGTGACTGCGCGCGCTTATGCTCGTGTCTATTCTCCACACAGGGTAGTGTGCCTCGAACATCGCCGTATCTATGGATGCATCGCTTGTAAGTGGATGTCCTTGAACCGAGCTCGATGGTCAGTGCCCAACGTACAGTCTCGGTCACGATACCTCGACACGATACTCTCCAGCTGCAAGTCCTGCGGCGTCTGGATCGCCGACAGGTTCACTAGCGGCGAAGCCGCATACGGCGTCTGTGTCCTGGTAGATAGTAGCAGCCTCAGTAAAGCCGTCGATATAGGAAACAGATCAGCTGTGAAGAGCACCGCTACGTACGTCTCCATCACAACGAGCGGTCTTCCCATTCGCAGCGCCATGTCGCCGTCGACAAGGAGCGACTCGCCGGGAACCGCCGACTCGTGCGTGTACATGGCGAGCGCGTCCATGTTGAGTTTGATGTAGCTCTCCAGTGTGTAGTTGAGCAGCACCATCACGGTCGCGCGGTACACGCTCTCGTTGGCAAGCAGCGGGACGGTCACGGCGACATGGAGCGCGTCGCTGACTCCATCCCCGTTCGTGTCCCTGCTGTAGTGCTAGCCAATGCCAGAGCCATACAGCAGCCATGAGCTCAGCATCATCTACACACAGCGGAGTATCTAGACGAACCTTGATGTGGGAAGCACGCGAGTTGGCTTGCAGGACGCGGTTGATCCGCGGCGACAGCGTCGTCTGGACTAGAGAGAATGGCTCGATTTGCTCGCCTGCCGCGCCAACGCGCTCGCCTTCCAGCACGCACACGCACTGATACGTGAAGGCGACGAGCGGCTGCTCGCGGTACGTGTTGGTCTGCGCCACAAAGTCTGCGCAGCCATCATAACACGCAGGTGAGTTCAACTACCGGTGACCTTGTCGCATGGCAGTCATCCGCACCTCTCGACCCGCGCGCGAGCAGCAGCGGCAGCGCAACCACCAGCGCGCTCAAGAGCGCCGACACGGCGAACGAGAGCGAGCACGCGCCGCTGTAGAACCGGCGCTCGACCGGCGAGCGGTGGCACAGCGCGCGCATCCCGATCTCTGTGGCCTCGGCGAGCGATGTTGGCTGCTGCAACTCTGTGCGTCTCTTCAGGTCCCGCCACCGTAATGTATGTGGTACACCTTATTTTCGAAGCATGTGAGACACATTATTCACGTTCAATACTTTGTTTCAACTTCGATTCTTAAATAAGGTGGATGCTCCTGATTTCAGATAATAATTAGGGTTTCTGAGACGCCCAGTCGCGTGTGTAATCCGCCGATCCGTCCAGCATTTGACGGCATTCCACGAAGAAGGAGGCCACACGCTCCTTCCGGCTCCTCTGCACGCCGCACGCCGCCGCTTGCAACGCGCCGCTGCAGCTTGCTTGTGGCTCTGCGGACCCGCTAGCCGCCTCCAGTCCCGTTAGTCGCCTCCATCGCGCCGGATTTGGGTTCATCTACCAGCCGCGAGCTCCCTCGTTACGCCCGAGGACAGGCGGCGTTGTCTGTCAAGTCGACAAAGCAGTTCACTGCTCCTTCTACCGCTGCGGACACACGACTCCGCTCCACGTCAAGATGGCCATCGAGACGGTCACGGCGACGGTCGAGGCCGGCTCGTGTCTGCTGTTAGAACCCGCGCACGAGCTGCGGTTCTCGCTGGACCGCGTGAAGCAGAAGGCCACTGCTCGCCTGGTTCTCTCCAACGTCTCGACCGACCGAGACATGACGTTCAAGGTGCGCACGCGCAACCCGGACGTGTTCGCCGTCAAGCCGACGCACGGCGTGTTGCGGCCCGGCAGGAGCACTGAGGTCTCCATTGCGGTCGCTCCACGGTCCGTCTCGCGACTACTGCAGATGCGGCCGAAAGACCTGGAGGCGCGCCGCTCGTCCGACTTGTTCCTGATCCAGAGCATCGAGTTGGTGCCAGACTTGCGCCTCGCCAAGCCGCTTATGATGCGGGACACGCCGCCGTCGACTGAGCAGCTGCGTGCGTTCTGGAAACAAGTACCGCGCGAAGTGGTCGACGAGAACAAGCTCGCGTGCCGGTTTGTCGTCTCGAAGACCGCGCAGTTGACGAGTTTCATGAGCGCGAACGAGTCGATGACGCCCGACTTGATGCCCACCGCTCGTGAATCGTTCGCGTCCCAGTCCACGTACTACGCCGACTGCTTCTCCGAGGTGGGGGACGCCAAGCGGGTCGAGTCTGGACATGGATCCACCTCACGAGAAGAAGTACCTGGACGTTACGACCGGTTGTCGCTCTCGTCCATGAGTAGCAGCGGGATCCAACACCACAGGAGGCACGGCAACACGTCTCCAGTACAAGCTGACCGCGAACACATGAGCACGAGCGAGCTCAATAGGGAGAACCTCGGTCGCCTGAGCTGCGACTCGTCCTCGTCGTGGGCCACGGCCTCGCGCGGGAGCCCGACGAACAGCGACGCGTCGGTCGGCACGACCACGTACGACGACTGCCGCAGCATGTCGAGCACCATGCTGGACAGCAACGCCTCCATGCGGTCCGCCAGGTCGTTCGTCTCCACAGCATCAGCCTCTCAAACCCCGAGGACTCCAGTGACGCCAGTGACCAGCCCGCTGCTGTTCAGCATCCACCCGCACGACGTGCTCAAGTTCCAGGTCAAACGCGCGCCTCGCTACTGGTCCAGCAGCTCCTTCTTCATCGTCAACGCCTCGCAGACCGACTGCCTGACGTTCAAAGTGCGCACGACCAACCAAGAAGGTTACTTCGTCAAGCCCACGCGCGGCCTCGTCTCCGTCACAAGCGCACAGAAGATCGAGGTCCACTTGTGTGCTCCACGTGAGGGCTTCATCGACCGGCCACGGCGAGAAGCCCGCGACGCCTTCCTCATTGAAGTCGCGGCCGTGTCAACTGAGAAGTACCGTTCGCTACAGGAGCTGGACAGCCGCCAGCGGTCCCGTGAGCTGTCGTCGCTCTGGTCGATCATGCCGCCGAGCGACCACCGCAGTGAGATGCTGACGGTGGAGCTGGTTGTGGGCCCTCAAGACGAGGCCGACGTCTGCACGCCCGTCCGGCCGCAAGTCGTGACAATGGGCACGCGAACCGCCGGAGTTGGTGGTCGTCGCGTGAATGGCTCGACTGCTCCTGGCGAGCCGACGACTGGCGGAAGGCTTGGACGGCAAGCTCTGAGCTCCAGTCGAGTGGCAGCCAGTCATCAGTCGTCGCCGACTGCTGATGCAAAGCCACAGTCGGTCATGGTCGTGTCGCCTGACACCATGGACCTGGTCGACTTCTCGGACCCGGAGGTGTCCTTCTTCGTCTGATACTAACTTATGGGCTCTGCTTGATGTTGAGGTGAGCTAGAGTACAAATGGGTACACGATCCCACCATGGACTTCAACTAAGAGAGCTCCTGATTCGAATCCTGTTTTGCTCGGTTCTTATCACGAAATGCGGTCGGCTACGGCGTGAGGTGGCCAAGTCTGTATGGGGCGGGGAAGCAGTGGCCTGTCGGCTGGTCGGCTGGCCGGCTTGCCTCGCTTCGCTCGTGGTTCTTGACTACTGCACAGAAAGGAAAGAGGAGGGGAGGAGGCTGATGGTGGACGGCTTCTACTTGCCGATGAGCGCCTGCAGCTTCTCGAGCACCTTGACGGTCGAGGACGTGCCGAGCAGGTTGACGATCTGCGCCGGGATGTATCCGCCCAGGTCGGCGTGCGCGAGCAGCGTCACGTCGCAGTAGACCTTGCCGTCGGCGTCCTTGGACTCCTGGATGACGTAGCCCGAGATGTGGTTGGTGGCGCGCACGTAGCCCTCGTAGGGCAGCACCTCGTCGATATCGGCCGAGCGCGTGGCGATGGCGACGCGGCCGTCCGGCAGGTCGCGCACGGTCGTGATGATGAGGAACTCGCGGCCCGAGATGGGGAAGACGCCCTTGCTGGCCACCTGGCGCATGCTGATGCGTCCGTCCTCGGCCTCCTTGATGACCTCGGCGCTCTCCATCATCTCGTCCAGCTCCATCGTCAGGTCCAGGTCCAGCAGCGCCTTGACGATCGACGCCTTGTCCGTCGTGATGCGGCGCGCGCAGCGGAAGGCGTTCCACGAGTCGCCCTCGACGTCCCCGCGCCAGATCTGCACGCCATCCGCGTCGCTCACAACCTCCCACGTCGTGCTCTTGTCCTCGCCAGAGTAGCGCGCCAGCAGCACCTCGACACTCTTGTCCGCGAACGCCACCAGGTCCACGTCGTCCACATTCTTGTACGACGTGCCGCTGTCCGGCGCCGCCGACTCGTTGCGCGGCTGCTCCGTGTCGCCGCTCGAGTACCAGGAGCTCAGGTAGCTCATGCCGGAGAACATGGTGGCTGGCTTGCTAGAGTAGAGGGGGTGGAGGGCCGAGAACTCCTACGTGCGCTTGGCTGCCGCTTTTCTTGAATGGCGTCCATGGGGGGGGAGAAGGCAACGCGGAAACTCCCGGCGGCAGCATACAAACTTCAAGAGAGCGAGGAGAGGCGTGTGAGCTGGCGACGTCCGAGACGGTGGAGCGCAATCCGGCGCATGGGACGCGCTCACTTGGTTTTTGTATGGCTGTGCGAGTGTTTGCACGCACGGAAAGTATCAGGGCAAGTTTGGATATCAATTCAGAGATTCTATATATATATGATTTTCTTTGCTGGGTCTTCGCTATGCTTGCCATGATTTCGACACATCACGAAACATCATATCGTGATATATATGTTTTTTGAGAAGTCAAACTCCGGATCTTTCGCTGTTGGCGCGGATGGGCAGACGTCATCGATGCCGAAAGGACGCGAACGGACACAATGAGCAAGAGGGCGAGATGACACTGGCCGTTGCAGCAAACCGTTTGATCCAGAGCTGGAGGGGTGCGGATCGAGCAGCGGATCGAGGACGAGCTACAGCTCGCAGTACCAGCCTCCATCTTTGGTTGTGGCTGCTGCGTGCGCGACACACTGGAGTCTCGTTCGCTGCCGCTTGAAGGCACTAGTGGTTTTGCATTGCTGCGAACCTGTCGCAGCCAGATGGCACCTTGTTGCTCCCTGACCGCCGACTGCGCACGTCTTGAGCTGAGGGAGGGTCAAAGCGGCCCCAACGACCGCCAAACGGAGCCTGGATCGAGCTTCCCGTGGCAGCAAAGGCATGGATGCCGGGCGTGGACACGATGACGGCGCCGCCACGTACTTCTCGCTCTACAAGCGTGCATGACGGTACAGTTGCTCCACAAGTGTGTTCAACGATACAGTTGCTCTTGGACTGTAAAGTGCGTCAGCACTCCGCGGCGTAATCGCATCCGCGACAATCACTGAGTGACCAGGACCAACGTCAGCACTCTGCGATAGCCGTCGAGATGACACCAGCCTCCTGTGTGGCGGTGTCTTGAAGCTTCATGGAGCCGAGAGGACTGCAGGTCTGTCATGTATCCATCGACGCTTCTCCCGCAATGGCCTTGGCCAATGGTGACGCGCGGTGAGTACACGGTCTTCTTCCATGAACAGCAATGTATCCTCTCGATGGACACAACGCACGGCAGTCACATCCCATTGTCGCATCGTAAGTCACAATTATGTAATGCTAGAGGCTCTGGAACGCTACCCCTTTACATTCCTAAAGTATAAACAGTGGCGCTGACGATGTAATACATCTGTTTAGCAAAGGTATCAAACCTGACAATGTCCAAAATGGAACTGGACGGTTCTGAAAGTCCCCCCGTTGGCTAAAATTCTTCTCGCATCGCCATCTGTCACCATACAAACCGCAAGTGATTTGGCGTCAGCAAGGCGAAAACGGAACCAGCCGCCCGCCCGAGATGGACAGCGCACTGCCTGCTCCAGCTGCCTCGATGATCTCGGCTGGTGTGATCACTGCTGCTCCAGCCAGGCTGCCGAGCTGATACCACCTGCAAGTCGCAAGGCGCGCGCTCGCTTCTCTCCCTCCTGCCCGTTACTCCGCATTCCCAGACACTCCACGTGCTGCCTCGACCGTCGCCGGCGTCGCGTGGGACGTGTCGCCACCTGGCGCTTGCTTGCTGCTCCGGGCTCCGGGCATTCCCCAACCGCCAGTTCCAAGCGCACGGCACACGCACACACACACTGCTCCGGCTGCTGCCTTCCTCTCCCAAAGCTCGCTATCCAGCCAACCAGCCAACGAGCGAGCACCTTCCAACCATGAGCCGCCTGCCAATGCGCAAGTCGATGTCCATGCCCGTGGGGCCGCCGAGGCTACGACAGCGCAAGTCGCTGCAGGGCGATGAGCACAGCAAGTCGTTTCCCTTCTCGTTCGCCAAGCGCCGGCTGGAGCGGCACTCGTCGCTGTCGTCGGCCGCGACGCCGCAGAGCGTCGAGCTGGCGCTGCTGGACCGCGTGCAGGTCGAGTTCGTCAAGGCCGTGCTGCCCGCCAACAAGATGGCGAGCACGCGCTACGTGATGCGCATCATCGCCAACGGCGCGCTCGGGCAGTCGTGGGAGATGTCGCGCACCTTCCGCGAGTTCCACGAGCTCAAGGAGGCCGTCGTGGACGCGCTGGACCACGGACACTTCTGCAAGAGCAACTGCCCGTGGCTGTACATGTACGTGGCGCACCACTTCCCGAGGCGCCACGTCTTCCGCTCGCGCAGCCCGGGCGTCATCTCGCGCCGCATCAGCGAGCTGCAGGCCTTCATGTCGACGCTGCTCGGCATGTGGAGGGAGAACCGCAGCCTGGACTGCGCTGTCTCGGCCTCGAGACTGCCGCACCTGCTCTTCGACTTCCTCTTCCAGGGCATGGTGCTAGACCTCGCCGACATCAACAGCATCGCCGCAGTTAATGGCGCGACGGACCGCACGTCGATAGGTGGCGGGTCGATGGGCGGGTCCTTCCTGGAGGGCACAGCGAGCACGGCTGATGACTTGTGCTTTGTATGCCATCGAGACTTGGTGACGCCCGACATGAGCGTCGCCATCGCGCCGCCCAGCTCGTCCAACAAGGAGAACGCGACGGGCAGCAGCAACAGCAGCGGCAGCAGCAGTACCAAGACGTACAGCTCGGCCGAGACGTTCAAGAGCGAGGAGCCGCTCATGGCATCGCTGACGACGCTGCAGTGCGGCCACTGCTTCCACGACGAGTGCATCCTCGCCAAGCTCAACGAGTCGCTCGTGTGTCCGAGCTGTGCGGCTGCATGAAGGGCCGCCCGCGTCGACCACCACGATGGATGGTCGATTGCGTCGTCGTCAGCCGAATAGGAACCCATTCATGTCGTTCATGACAGTATCCAATAGAGGAGACCTTTGTGTCCGAGATCAGGTGCTTGACGGCAAGGTCAACGTCGTACTCGACCGTTGACAGCGCATGAGCTTGCGGTCGTTGCATTGCATGCCCCCACATTACCCGCCAACTGACGACGCAAGTTGCTTTTGTGTGTGGCCCACCTCAACATTGTATTTCAAATAATATATTGTATCAATGTGGTCCACATCCACTATATTATCGTATTTGAAACGCTTCATCCAAGCCAGGAACCATCCGACGCGAAGATGAAGCGCGGCGCGGCCAATGCGCAGGAGGTGCGATAACGTCTCCCATGGCATTCACCGCCGCACTCCGACCACCTCACACGCACCTCCGCTTCTTGCTGGTGTACTTACCGCTTCTCCGGTCTCCTAACTCTCTCTACATCGCATGCTTCTCACCTCCGCAGGTGACCGACAGCGAAGGTCGGCGGCGGTTCCACGGCGCCTTCACTGGCGGCTTCTCGGCCGGCTACTTCAACTCGGTGGGCTCCAAGGAGGGATGGCAGCCCACGGCGCTATCCTCTTCCCGCCATGCGCGCGCGCCGGCCTCGCGCTTCCAGCAGCGCGCCGAGGACTTCATGGACGAGGAGGACGACCCGCTGTTAGGCCGCCGACTCGAGGCGACGGAGCGCTACGACACGCTGCAGGCAGGCGCCAAGCGCGCATTGCAGCTCGACCAGCGCTCCGGACCTGCGGACACCCGCCCAGCACCTATTCCAAGCTTCTCGCTGCCCGACGAGTGGGTTCTTCCCGCCAACAATTCGGTTGGAGTAGCGCTGCTCCGGCGGATGGGGTGGAAGGAAGGCCAGGGGATCGGCCAGCGCGTCCGCAAGAAGAAGACACGCGTTGAGGAGCTGGCTGGAAGGGATGACAAGGCTGGAGAAGGCGAGGACAAGGCGGGGGAGGTAGGAGAGAGCGTGTACGTGCCTCCTCGCAACAGCATCGACGTGCAGACGGCGTTCCCGAAGCCAAAGGTGGACCGCTACGGCGCCGGGTTCGACCCGTTCGTGGACGCTCCCGAGTTCTCGCGGCACAAGCAGCAGCAGCTGGGCTTGAAGAACGGCGAGAGCGAGCGCGACCACCGCCAGGTCGTCACCTTTGCCGACGCCATGAAGCCGACGGCGGGCAGCTACCGCGCGACGACCGGGTACGGACTCGGCGCGCTGGAGGAGAACGACGACCTGGACGTGTACGGGACCGAGTCGATGGCCGAGTTCGACACGGAGATCGGTCCGCTGCGTCTCAAGGCGCCAGTATCGACCAAGCTGCTGGCGAACGCGACGGAGGAAGACGAAGCCAAGAGGCGGAAGTGGTTGCGGGCTGTATGCTCAGATGGACGCAAGCCGCTGCCGGGGTTTGAGCTGGCCAGGAAGGTCGAGAAGCCGCTGAAAGCGGTCACTGAGAAGCTACAAGTGCCCAAGGACTTCAAGGCCTCCCACGTGTTCGACGACGAGGACGGGGAGGACCACGCAATGTCGGCGCTCTATCAACAACACAACTTCTCGACGACGCAGCATGACCGTGGGTCGACTATAACCGTCAAGGAGCGAGCGGCTCTGCTGGGGACGAGCGATGCGGAGGAGAAGCAGAGGCAGAAGACGGTGCCGCCCGGATGGACGGGCAGCGTGTTCGACTTGATGGCGAGCGAGGACAAGCAGAAGCTCATGGACGCCGTGTCTCGAGCCAAAGCTGCCGCTATTGCCGCTGCCACTGGCGCGGTAGCACGTCCAGAACCGAAGCTGCGTGTTGATCTACCGACGGATGCGAAGCCGAAGGTCAGATCAAGACAGCCGCTCGTCCATGGATCGAGCAGTGACCAGCTGCGGGCGACAATCTCGGCGTCGATTGCCAAGCGATTCGTCTCGTCCGCAGTAGAAGGCGGAGACGTGGTGGAGCCAGCTTCTTCCAGCGTGGAGCCTGCCCAAACAACAGCCAGTGCTCCAGTCAAGAAGCGGTCGCATCGCTCGCAGAGCCCGTGGGTCCCGAGCGCGTTGCTCTGCAAGCGCTTCCACGTCAAGTGTGTCGGCGCCACGTCTCGAAGTGGTGAAGACGGTGATGACAAGAAGCAAGACTTGTTCGCAAAGGAACTGGTTCCGCAGCTGGTGGAGTTTGCGGCCGGGCGTGGCACGGAGAGAGCGGCAGAAACGGCGGTGACTCCTCGTGGATCGGCGAGCATAGAGTCTCGGGCGGTGAGGAAGGAGGAGGAGGAGGAGCTGCCGCCACTGCCGGAGGTTGATCGCCCAGCCGCCAACCTGTTGAAGAGCATCTTTGAGCCGTCGGACGAGTCTGCTGGGGAGGAGACGTCGGAGGACGAGAGCGAGAGCGATGGCGATGGCGTCCAATCTGAAGAAGACAAGCAGCATCCGGCTGTGAGTCTGCCAGCGACGGGAGAGGAAACCAGTCGAGGACGTCGAGGAGCAGCGGACTACTTTAGCGGTGACAGCAGCTCGAGCGAGGACGAGCGAGTTGCGACAAGTGGCCGAGAGGCTGGGACGCTAGCACCGACTGCCGCCGTCCGTGATGTTGGAACTCACGGCGGTGTGCCTCGAGAGGAGATCGGCAGTGGCAGTGAGAGCGACGACGAGCCGAGGCGGAAGAAGAGGAAGAAGCACCGCCACCGAGACGGCGAGGGCTCGGACGCCGAGACGGACCGGAAGTCGCGGAAGAAACGCTCCAAGAAGGACAAGAAGGACAAGAAGGAGAAGAAGCACAAGCAGGAGAAGAAGCGGCAACGCGAGTCGGCCAGGAAGCGGACAGCGCATCGACGCAGTCGAAGTCGCAGCGCCGCCCGTCATCACCGGCGGTGATGAACACAACGATGACAGCCAACCAACCACTCAAACACGCAGTTTGAAGAAATGGCGTGTTCAACATGCATCTTGCGATTCTAAAACGCCTGGGTCCCATCAAAAAAGTGTCGTGTCGTGTTCATTCATGTAGTACATCTAGTCAAACGTCTTCTTGTTGCCCTGGAAGTTCTGGATCGAGGACGGCTGGCGCTTGGGCGGGCCGTCGCCACGGCCACCGCGGCCGCCGCCACGTCCTCCGCCGAAGCGGCCGCCACCTCCACGGCCACCACCGAAGCGGCCGCCGCCACCGAAGCGACCGCCACCGCCACGGCCACCGCCACGGCCGCCAAAGTCTCCACGACCACCGCGACCGCCGCCACGGCCACCACCACGGCCTCCGTTGCCGCCAGAGAAGTTGTCGCGGCTCTTGGCGTACGTGACGCGGATGTTGCGGCCGTTGACGTACGTGCCAGCGAGCTTGATGGCCTCGTCAACAGCCTCAGTCGTGGCAAAGTCGATGTGGCCGAAGCCGCGGAACTCGCCCGTCTCGCGGTCCATGGCCAGACGGCAGCTCGTGATCTCGCCGCACTCGCCGAACGCCTCGCGGATCGTGTCCTCGTCCACGTCCCACGACAGGTTGCCGACAAAGACGCTCGAACAGCCCTCGGGCTTCTCCTCGAACATGTTCTTCTTCTCGGCCGTGCGGATCTTCATCCAGCGGCCGCCAAAGTCCTGGCCGTCCATGGCAAGCGCCGCCTCCGAGCCCTCGACCGTCTCGAACGTGATGAAGGCCGTGCCGGACGAGCGCCCGTTCTGCATCGGGATGCGCGCACTCTTAATCTCACCGCAGCCAGCAAAGTGCTCCTGCAGCTCCTCCTCCGTGGCGGACCACGGCAGGCCGGCGATGAAGATCTCGGTCGACTTCTCCGGGTTGGCGACCGCCACCGCGTCGCCGTTCTCCTTCTTGTGCACCTTGACGCTGTTGCCGGCGTCGGCATCCGAGCTCTTGCGCTTCTTGGACACGACCGGGGCCTCCTCCTCGTCGTCCGACGAGTCCGAGTCAGAGCTTGACGAAGACTCCTTCTTGGCAACGGGCTTCTTGGCAGCCTCCGGCATCTCCTCGTCGTCCGAAGAGTCCTCCTCCGAGGACGACGACGACTCCTTCTTGGCCACCGGCTTCTTGGCGGCCGCGGCCTTGGCCTTAGGCTTCTCCTCCTCGTCCGACGAGTCGTCCGACGAGTCCGACGACTCGGCCTTCTTGGCAGCCGGCGCGGCCTTCTTGGTGGCCGGAGCCGCCTTCTTCTTCGGCGCCTCGTCCTCCGACGAGTCCGAGTCCGACGACTCGGCCTTCTTGGCAACCGGAGCCGCCTTCTTGGCAGCAGGAGCGGCCTTCTTGGCAACCGGGGCCGCCTTCTTCTTGGGGGCCTCCTCCTCCTCCGAGGACGAGTCCGAGTCGGACGACTCGGCCTTCTTGGCGACCGCCTTCTTGGCCGCCACGGGCTTAGCCACGGGCTTGGCCGGCTCGTCGTCGGACGAGTCCTCGTCCTCGGACGAGCTGCTGCTGGGCTCGGGCTGCTTCTTCTTGGCGGCGCCCTTCTTGGCGGCCACGACCACCTTCTTGGCCACCTGCTCGTCGCTGCTAGAGTCGGACGAGCTGTCGCTGCTGGACGCGGGCTTGACCGCCACCACCGGAGCCTTGGACTTCTTGGCCATGGTATCGACGGACTGACTGACTGGCTGGCTGTGCGAGGAGCGGGGGGAGGCAGGCGAGGCGTGCGGAGGCCAGCGAATGGACGAATGAGCGAGAGACTGCAGGCAGCTCCAAGTGCTGTTGCGGCCGGTGTTTGGTCGCCAGCAGCGCCGGTTGAAACTGCGATTTGGTTGGCTGGGCGTCCACGCGAGGCTTGGCGCGACCTTCGCGCGACATGAGCGGCGGCACGTGATGTGAGTCGTGCCAGGTGCGAACAGAAGTCTGGAGCGTCCCACACATGCGTTTTTTCCAAAACACGATGCGTTGGAATATCAAAACACAGTAAGTTAGCATCCTGGTTCCTCCCTCATTGTGTGGTGTGGTAGACACACTTGGCATTCGGCGGGGGAAAGCTGTCGAGAGGAGTTTGTTGTATCGGCACACTGTGTATTAGCATGGTCGGGACGCAGCAGCAGTCGGCGGATGCGAGCGCGGCCTCCCTGGCGGCGGCGACCGCTGCGGCGGCGGAATCAGCTGCTGCTGTCGCTGCCGCTGTTTCTGCCGCGGACCCCCGGAAGCGTGCTCGATCGCCGTCGCGCTCCGAGGCGGAAAACACGTCCGCTAGCGCTGTACTCGCCGCCGGAGACGACTTGACTGCGGCCGCGGCGGCGGCGGCGCACGCGGGTGAAGAGGACGACGCGTTCACGGAAGACGAGAGCGAGGCCATGAGCGAGGTGATGGCCAAGATGAAGGAGGTCGCGGACAGCACGGCGGCAGCCGCGGCCTTCACGGCGGGCTCGACGGCTACGGCGGACGTGGCTTCGGCCGGCGCGGAGGATGTGAAGGCTGGCGTGGCTGAGGCTGCTGCGGATGGTGCTGGTACGGAGGGGGCGGGCGAGGCGGGGGAGGCGAACGGCAACGGACGTGTGCAGCTATACGACAGCAAGCGCATGTCGCGCGTGTCGTTCAGCTCGTGGTTCGAGTTCGACGCGTACTTTGAGATGTACATGCAGGACACGTTCCAGCCGTTCCGCATGCGTTCGTCGTGCAGCGTGGAGGCGTACCGGCGCAACCAGCAGAAGGTCATGATGAACAACAAGAACTCGCGCGGGCGCCGCATCGAGTTCCCGGACGAGGCCATCCACCACCACCGGATATACATGTGCACGCACGCGATGAAGGCGCGCTGCCGCGGCGCCACGACGCGCCCGGGGCAGAAGTACCGCGGCATCGGCTGCATCGCCAAGATCAACGTCAAGATCAGCCCGTCCGACAACGCGTCCAAGTACATGGTCATCGTGACGGACCAGGTCGTGACGCACAACCACCCGATCAGCCGCGAGATCTACGAGTCGTACCCGGACGTGCTCATGAAGACGATGCGCCGCAACCAGCTCGGCGCCTCGCTGCTCACGCGCCAGCCGACGCCCAAGTTCGAGTCGCCCGCGCAGGCGACCAAGTACGAGCGCGCCGTCGCCGTGCTCTCGACCGTGGCCGAGGGGATGGCGCGGCTCGGCGACGAGGACTACGAGGCGCAGCTCGCGCAGCTGCAGAAGATCTACGGCGTCACGATCGGCAACACCCACGTGTGAGGCGGCGCGTCGCGTCGTGGGCGAGTGCTGCATGGTATGCGAGCAGACACAAAGGCGAGTGGTGGACAGGGTGAGGAGAGGTGTCCATGTGCATGTGGGGGAGGTGGCGACGCCAAGCGGTTGACCACCGCTGCGAATGGAATGCGTTCACTGTCCTCTTGCTGGGCTTGATTCTAAGGCACTTGCTCACATGGCTGCTCAATGAGCAGAAGGCTGGGCGGCCAGAAGCCACGGCAGGCTCGAGACCTCGCGGTGCCGCGCCGCGTCCGTCGCCATCGCGGTTGGTTGCTGCTTCCTGCCGTCGACCTATCGCGACCCCGAGGCAGACCGAGGAGAACCGCCGCATCGACATCGCTCAGCAACGCGCGAGCTGCCCAAGTCGCCCGTGCACTCCACACCACTCGAGCCTCATCATCTAGCATCGCCTCAGCGCACGCACCAGCTCGTCACCGGCCTCTCCTAAGCGCGTCGCGAGCCGACCAAGCAGCAAGTCGCTAGCTCTTGCACAGTCGCCATCTCCGGCCGCGCCAGCGTTCCGATTACTGTCCATCGATGCTGCACAAGTGCTCCGCATCGACGCCCCAGCCCTCGCCACCTCGACGACTGCCAACGCGTTTGACGCTTCGCCACCAGGCGCAACTCGCTCCTCCGTTCAAGCGCCGTGCTCCACGATCTTGGAGCCCAGTCGCGCCTCGAGAGCGTCAATCCTCCGCGACCAGCAGTTCGCGGCTCGCCCACGCCTCCACATGCCGTCCCTGCGCGACGCCAACGGCTCCAACGACCGCGAGGAGACGCCACATCGTGCTGGACAACCAATCCAGAGCTGAGACGCTGTACGCGGGTGCGGCGTCGGTCGTGCGCAATCTGCTGCTGTGTTGGCCCCCGTCGGCCACCACCACTGCCCCTTCATCGCTGCTGTTTGGCCGACAAGAACTCCAGCGGCAGGTCAAGACGCTGACCATGCGCAGCAAGGAGCGCTCCAGGATCGTGCCTAGCAAGCACTGGCGTCACTGGAAGACCGAGCTGCGCGTCCCGCGCGCCTCCAACCATGCGTCATAACCAGTTGAAGTGTATGTGGGCAGGATTGGTTGAAAAAGACACGCTTTTTCATCCAATAGAATTGCGATCCAATACGGTTATTTTAATTTATTGTAATATACCAAATGTCATCACCGGTATTTCCCGGTATTCAAGGCTAGAAACGTAAATACTTCTCAAAAGTTGAGGTGATGTGGTGCACACACCACAACATCGGCGTCCACGCGGAAGCCTTGAAGCCAGGCATAGTGAACACCAAGTAAAGTATCCCGCCCAACCGGCCGACGCACTCGGAGAAGAAGGAAGAAGCGCGGCCGGCTCGCGCCTCCTTCCCCCTCACTTCGCCTCGCCCCCCTTCCGCCCGCCCACCCCTCCCTCTTCCCCGCTCACCCGCCCACCTACCAGCCATGGCCGAGCACGGCGGCGTGGACGTGTCGCTGGCGCCCAACTCGAGCGTGATCCTCGAGCCTGCGGACTCGCTCTCGTTTCGTCTGCAGGCGCAAGCGGCTCCGCAGGCCGTGCTGACGATCCGCAACGTGTCGGACGAGCGCAAGATCGCGTTCAAGGTCAAGACGACGCGCCCGCTGCGGTACCTGGTGCGTCCGAACCAGGGCCTGCTGGCGCCCAACGGGTCGGCGTCCGTCATGGTCATTCTGCAGCAGAAGGACTGCGACGAGCTGCTGCGGCTGGACGCGGCCGAGCGCACGCTGTCGAACGACAAGTTCCTGGTGCAGAGCCTGTTCGTGGACGACGCCTTCTTCGAGCTCGTCAAGACCAAGTCGGCCAAGGAGATGGCGGACGAGCTCACCAACATGTGGGCCCACACGGACAAGAAGGCGCTCGCCAACAAGAAGCTGCGCTGCCGCTTCCTGCAGGACGATACCGAGTCATCTGCAGCCGCGCTGGAGCCCGCGCCGTCGCCTGTGCGAGCGACGGATCCTGCGGCCGGGATGCTACGGCACCAGAGCCGCCAGTCCAGCCAGTTTGGCAGCGCCAGCGACCTTGATGTGCATGTAGGGGAAGCCAGCGCCGAGGCGGCGGTTGCGACGACGCCTGCGCAGCTGTCGTCCGCGCTGCTGCAGGAGAACAGCCCGAAGGACAAGCACGCCGGTGGACACAAGGGAGACAACAAGGTGAGTGCTGGTTGTGACCATTGGGGCTTAGATTCGCGGACTGATGGACGCGCAGGACCCGATGGTGGAGGTCGCGTCGCTGCGGAAGAAGTACGACGAGGTGCGGTAGCTGGATGGTTATACTACGATTGACTATGGCTGGCGGTCTAACGACGAGTGTGGACGGTAGTTGGTGGCGTTCACGGTGCAGCTGACGGCGCAGCGCGACGTGCTCATGAGCGACCTGGACAAGACATATCCCCCTCCACCTCGCATATTGCGTGCACATTGTGTTTTGCACATTGCATATTGCATTCCAGCCTGACGTTGACACCGAGTCTCCTTAACCGCTTGTTTTCTTGATGTGTGAGCACTCGGCAGCTGCTGCAGAAGGCGACGACGGATGCGCAGCGCTCGAGGAAGCTCGCGGACGAGTTGTCGGCCTCCACCGGTCTGCGTCAACGGAAAGCGGGCGGCGGCGCGGCCTCGGGCGACGACGGGTCCTCTTCGCCTCACGCGGCGGCCGTAACCAAGACGAGCAAGGACCAAGGGGTGCGCCTCTCATTTCGAGTTGGGCTGTTTGGTCTTCTTCATCGTCTGACTCTCCAAGTTGCTGCTGTTCACAGTCGTTCGGGCTGCTGCACCTGGTCGTGTGCGCCATCATCTTCTTCGTCGTCGGCCGCTACTACTGAAGCCAGCGCGCGGGTTCATGTTTAGATGGGGGCAGCGGACGCCACGACCAGCCAGCCGCTCGGATTGAGATGAGGGGCACGGGCCGAGCAGGCAGGCAGACAACCTGCCTGCACACGGAGTGAGTGAGTTGAAGCGCGACTTGGCGCGGTCGTGGACGCAAGCGGAACGTTCGTCCGATGGATTCCCAACACCTTGTACGTGTTCCAGTATCTGTCGCTCTCTCCTCTCTCTCTCTCTCCCCCTCTCTCAAGGTCGGTCTCACTACGATGATGCTACAGTCGCTATCCTGCCTCCCCCCTCTCTGCTCATTCACTAGGCCTATCTCTCTCCCCTCCTCCATCAGTTGAGGATGGCCGTCACGCTCATCTTGCGCTTGTTGAGCTCCACGTCCAGCGGCGTGTACGCCTTGCGCTTGTATCCTCTCCCGGCCTCCGTGCTGCTGCTGTCTCCGCCGTCGCTGGACGCCCCCGACAGCGTCTTGCCCGCCAGACTCTCCTTCATCGACAGCATCGCGATCACTGCCGCGTCGCTGTCCGAGTGCGTCTCCTTGAGCGGCGCCGGGGATCGTCGAGCCGCCGGCATCAACGGCGGAAGCGCTCCTTCCCCTGGAACATGACCGCCGAACCGATCCGCGACCGCTTGGTCGTCTCCAGCGTAGATGAACCGCGCCTCCTCGTCGTTGGCGGCGTCGTCCTCCTCGTTCTCGCCGTCGCCGTCGTAGTCGCTCACGCTCTCGAGCTTCTTGAGCTCGCGCACGTCGCTGCGGAGTGCGTGCACGCGCACGAGCGTCACCGAGCTGTCCGACCGCGGCGACTCTTCTCCTAGGCTTGGAGGCGAGTCCCCCGGCGCTCCTAGACGTGCCTGAGCTCCAACGCCACCGCTTCCACCGCTGCCGTCACCTCCTGGGTGTGTCACTGGCGGGTGGTGCGTCGGGTTGTGCTGCGCTTGGCCGGACGCGTCCGTTCCAGTCGAGTGGCGGCGGTCAAAGCTCGAAGAGGAGGAGCCGCCGCCATCGCCACGCCGAGAGGACGAGTGCTCGGCGTCGTGCTGCTCGATCGTCGAGCCAGTCGTGGCCATGAAGATCTGCTCGAGGCGGTCAATCATGCGCAGCAGCGGCTCGTACGTGGCGAACGGCTGGCGCATGAGGATCGTGTGCATGAACTTGCTGCGCGTCGCGTAGCCCGTCCACTTGTCGTGCTTCTTGAGGATCTTGGAGATGCCGCAGAAGTTCATCACGGCGAAGTTCTCGAGCAGCAGCAGCTCCTTGTACAGCGACACGCACGCCTTCATCAGTTCCGTCTTGTCCGCGTCCTTGGGCGTCGCCACCGACTGTCAACAGACACACGCAGAGCGACCGGCAACCAGTCCATGTCAGCAACAAGTCATCGCCCGTATTGCCGACCTCCTCCGTCTGTAGAGAAGACAAGTGTTTGCGCATCGCCCCATGGCATCGCTGACATGTTCAGTGAACGCCGGAGGCGGCGGACGGGACGGCGAGTGTGTACCCAACGGCGAGCGGCTCACCTTGAGGCTGGCGAAGCTCTCCTCGATGCCCGCGATCTGCGACGCGTGCTTGGCCTGCTCCTTGAGGAAGAAGGTCGCGATCTTGCGGATCTCGTCGCGCAACGTGCGGAAGAAGTTGGTCTCGTCCTCCGAGTCGCCTGCTCACACCGCCATTAGCCGCCTCCCGTGAGCGTTCAACCAAAGCTACGAGCGCTCTTCTGGCCGCGCACACACGTACGGATGCTGTCGTTGTCCTCCTTGGCGCTCGGCTTGACCTTGGTGGAGCGCAGCTTCTCCTCGGCGCTCAGCTGCGCGCAGTCCTTGATGATCTTCTTGAGCAGCTTGTAGTCGACCCAGCACGGCTCCCACGCGCGCGGAGACAGCTGCATCGACTGCTGCAGCACCTTGCCGAACTTCATGATCGCTCACTCGCTCGCTCGCTTGTTGGTACCCGCGCTCTTGGCGGCGTTCCTCCGCGCTTTCCAAGTCCGACGGCGCTTTCTTCTCCCCCTCGCGTTCGAAATCTGTGTCTGCTCCATACAAACCGCGGTACATTAGCCGGCCAGCTCTCGGGCGGCAGGGGTGGACAGGGCCACTACAGGGGGGGCGGAGCAGAGCGCGGGCGACGAGATTCGAGCCCGAACACATGGACGAATCTCGGCCGCCTGCACTCTCCCGTCTCCAAAGCCCGAGCCCATGATGAGGTTTCCCCCAAGCGCCAAGCAACAGGACGCGTCACCTTACGCTGCGAGCTGCTGCTGCTGCTACCGCGGCAAAGCACGGATTGTTTGGGCGACGTATGTCCAGCTAGCAGCTAGCGTCGTCAAGAGGCGGAGAGTCCGCGCGGTGCGATGGCTGGGAATGAAGGCGCGAGAAGTTGTGTGGGGGTGCGGGTTGGTCAGTGGTCTGCTCGTGGTTGAGGAATTGACTGGGCTTCACTATGTGAGCAGCTATGGCTCTCGTTCTCAGTTTCTCCCATAGGTTTGTTTGTATGAGTGGATTTCGCACATGGGCAGGAAACCTGTCCAAGCGCATGTTCAAGCATCTGCGACAAGACCATACTGGGGCCAAGTGTAGGCGCCGAACAGTAGTTTTATGCTCTTTTTGGTGGGGTTTCCACCTGAGTCAACGGCCCTCCATACTTGATCCAAGTGTTCGCATGGCGCTCTTCCTGTGCAAATTAATTGACTGGAGGCCGACACCGCATGGCTTTGCTTCGCCAAAGGCGCTCAACGTGGCGATCCCTTTTCTCAGCACAAGACCGGAGCAAAGCGCGTCGGCTCTGGACCAGTCAACCGGTTCATGATGAACTTCATGATGCACTCCTAGTGTCCATCTCCCATGCGCCGCCGCTCCGGCTCGTTTTGCCAGGCGGTTGGCCCGCGTTGGCGACTCGCGAGGCGGTGGCCCTCGTTGCGTCCAGGCCGTCGAGGACCTCGAGGTGCGAGCTCACTCACGGCTCATTGGTGTCGTGTGGTGTCGCTTCGTGGGCAATCGGAGCGAGGAAACCAACCTGGTGCCTTGATTGTTCGCCGATCTCAGCTCATCATGGGGCGGCCGTCTCGTCTCGGTCGTTGCAGTTCGGGCAAAGGTCCGCAGCATGTGGACCGCTACGATCCTGAAAGGATCCGCAGGAATGCTTGACCACGAGGCTGCGCTTGACGACCGCCAAGCTCGCTCGTAGGCTCGAGAAGCGACCAGCTCAAGCATGCAGGTGCTGTCTATTGGCATCTCGTTGCGAGGCTGGCATTACCAGAGGAAGGCGGCGTACTCGATGATGAGAAGCACGAGCGGTGGGGGCAGGAACGTCCACCGCACGCGATCCACCCGCCGCCAGCCAAAAAGCGATGCAAATAGCCGAACAGGAGCCCATGCGGAGGACACGCCGGCGAGCGCGGATGGCTCCTGGAGCTGCCGACGAGCGGCGTAGTTGGCTAAGGCAACGAGGCGGCACTTGTCCCGCTCGGTCGGCGGGAAGCGCGCGTGCATCGCGGGGCTCCAGACGACCGACCAGTCGGGCGACAGCATGCGCGAGACGCTCCAGGACATGCCGCCGCTGCTCCGCATCGTCAGACGCGTCGCTGTCGCTGTGTTTCCCGTGGCATATGGAGGCTTTAGCGTCTTCAACATGGCGTTCAGCATGGTGCTAGGCGTACTCAGCGTGGACCGCGATGCGCCGCTCTGTAGCAGCAGCGCTGCAATTCGGTTGTTCCTGTGCTGCAATGCGAGCGCCAGCGCCGAGGAGCCGACGCTGGCCGTGGCACGACGGGCGAGACAGCATAACCAGTCAAATGCCGCATCTACAGCGCGTGAGGACGTAGTGATCGCCTGCTTACAGCGACGTGGCGTTCAGGTCGATCTTTGGCGCGCGCAGCAGTCGCTCTACCGTCGCCAGGTGACCGCGCGCGACCGCGTACATGAGCGCCGTCCAGCGCTCGCCCGTCGTGGCATTCACGTCCCCGTCAGGCTGCGCCAGCCACGCATCGACAGCCGCCGCGTCGCCCGCCGCCGCCGCGTCCAGGAACTCCCGGCGCGACGCCACCACCCGCATGCTGAGCCTGTTCCGCCAACGAGCGCATGTCACTAAAGATGGAAAGGACGTCAAACAAGGAGGTTCCGTTTCAGAAGAGTGACGTGTTACCACTTCAACTTGAAGCGACGACTTCTTCGATGGTCTTGATGGTCTCGCATCGAGCATGAGTGGTCCGCCCGCATCGCGTAGTTGCTCCGCGACGCTTAACGACGCGGATCTGGTGCAATAGCTGTTGGGTTTGTCTTTCCTGGATGTGGCTACCATACGTGACCAAAGCAGCGTGGGAGGAAGGTCTCGCTCCTGCAGGTTCTTGTTGACAAGAAGGTCGGGTGGCGTCGCCCAACAGTAGACGAGAGGGCCCGGTGCGGACGAGAAGCGTTGGGCATCAACAGGCAAGCTCTCGGGTTGCACTTCTGCTTGGTGTAAACCTGTCCAGTCGCTCAAGTCGGCAGTGTTCACTGGATGCGCAATAGACAAGTCGGTGAAGCAGTGGTCTTGCTCGTCAGCGGCACCCGCTTGACGAACGGAGAGGATCCCACCCCCAGGTCGGACTCGCTCCTCGCTCGATTGCTTACTAGCCGCTCTTCCCAGGCTCAAGTGATCGATTCTCGGTGGTTTGTGAGGAGATGCCAGCCTCGCCGACCCGTCTGCATCGCTGAACTGACCTGTCAGAGCGGGATGCGGCCGTCGTCAGGCCGATCGGAGCCCCCAGTCCGCTCTCCAGCAGCAGAAAGTCTCCACTCGAGCGCCTTGGTCGTCTCGTCGCTGCTTGCCCGCACTTGCTTGCTAGTCGCGACCGCCCAGCGTCAACTCTGCTCGACTTTGGCTCGCCAGACGGCTGGTTGAGCCGCCAACGTGGACCCCAAGGCGTCCAGCGCCTCGTTGCTAGCATGTTCGTGCATGCTGCTCGATGGGTTTGCAGGATCTCGTCACAGAGAAGCCTGGTCGTCCATTCTGTGAGGCATTTCTCCTCCCGAGATTCGAGCCGTCGATCAACGAATCTCCATCCCCATCACTGATTTGTCTTCTCTCGCCCCGAATGCACAAAGGACATGCTCACACGCCGATTGCGTGGCAACAACACTGCCTTCGTGGGCAAATAGAGGCATCCAGCGCTGCAAATGTACGTTTCGAGTACGAACGGAGGCCAGCCAGCGACAGAGCGAGCCCGAAGTGGCAGTCGAATCGACGTTGCGGGGCTTCCCAGCACCTGAATCAACGCTGGCCGGCCTGTGAGCCAGCCAGTTGTGGTCTCGCTGCATGATCACGAGTGCTGCTGGGTTTCGTGGCCAAGGACCGTGCTGCTGCAGCCAACTTTAAGATTCAAAAAGCCGATCGACGGTTCAGTTGAGGACGAATTCGCCCCGAACTCTCTCTCGCCTCCGACGATGGAGGCAGCTTGGGGATCACACGTCGAGTCATTGACACGGAAGGAGGCCGTCCGCATCAACAAGCAATTAGCGTCGAGTACGCGGTGTATCCCTCCACTTCCCTCGAGAGAAGCGCACTCACTATCCTCGATGCCACACGACCGGCCGCTACAGCTCGGTGCGTTCCGGAACAACGTCGTCCTCGTCGTCGCTGCCGATCGTGAACCGCGGCGACGGGCCTCTTCTACTGCTCGCGGCCGATAGCGGAGGCGACAGCGCTCGCCCCGCCACTCGCGGTAGCTCTTCTCCCAGTTGATCATCGCCATCTTGTCGTCCAGATCCAGGAGAACCCACCGCTTCCACGTCAGTGATGGAGACAGCAGCTCCAGTCCGTGGTCCTCTGGACGAGTCGGCGTCCGGGATGGCAGCCCACGACCGCTTCCTCCGCTGCCGCATCGTCCAGAGCACCACACCAACGACAATGCCGACGAGCGAGATGGCGATCACTTCGGCGATGAACATGCCAGTCGGTGGGTTCGACCGCCTCGCGATCGTTCCATCAGGACTTGAAGCGTCAAAGACCGCAGTGACGCCGCCTGTTGTGCTGCTGGTAGAGTTGCCAAGCGCATCGTCGCCGCTGCTGTCGCTCTCGCCAGCGATCGACCGGTTGCTCCACATCGCAGCACCTTCGCCTGTACGTAGTAGACGCTGTTAGTATGGAGTTTGTAAAGCTTAGATGCTCTGGAATGCAGTGACGCACCGCAGCGAGACTCGGCGAAGCCTACGCGGTGGTTCTCCGAGTCAAAGATGACGTCCAGACCCATCATAGCGCTGGCGCCGAGCACTGGAAGAGGTTACAGAGTGAGTCTAGCTCATCAGCATCATAGACTTGGTAGGACGGCAGGACGTACCTCCGCCGGACCGCTCGGAGAAGTGGAAGTTGCCATAATAGAACTTGCCATTGTCCGAGGGCGTGAGGTACTTCTCGGCGGGGATCTGGAGCTCCACGTCGTCGCTCTCGCCGTCCATTGGAGCGAGCACGACCGTGATAACCGGCAGCTGGCGCACCTCGTCGGGCGTGAGGAGCATCTTGTTCTCGCTATACTTGACGCCTCCGGAAATGCTCTGGAAGACGCTCTGGAAGTTTCGCGACGCGCTGGTCACGAAGAAGGTATCGGTCGTCCCGCTGTCCACGATCACTCCTTTGCCAGAGTTGAGCTCCTGCTCCGTAGCACCGACCGACTGGCCGCCTACAAGCACGTCCTTGACGTGGACAGGGTAGAAGCTCGACTTGGTGGAGGTCAGCGGCGTGTAGGCCACGTCGGTCGAGTGGTGGCTGTAGTCGACGCCTCCAAGCACCATTTCGCCTCCTTGCCGGTCAAAACAGAGCGAGAAGACGTCGTGCTGGAGCCTCCCAGCACTCAGCAAGTGCGCCATGACTGTGGCAGAGTGTCGGCCCATGCCCATGATGCCGTTCTCCTTCTGCGTGATGAACAGACCCGTCTCCTTGGTCTGGCAGCCAAGAGGGAAGCGCACGCCAAAGTGCTTGACCACGGCGTCCGCGCTCTTGCTCCCAGTGTACCCTCCGACCCAGACGAGCTCGTCCACGACCACGGCGTCCCATCGACTGCCCTCCGTGTAGCTCTGGCTGATGTAGCACCGGTCCTGCTGGCACGAACTGCAGGCGTCGAAGGCGGCGCACGTCACATACTTGGCCGTTGTCGACTTGGACACGTCGAACAGCGGGTCGGTGTGCTCTCCACAGCCTGAACACCTGCCACCCATCCATACTCAACGTCAGTCATCGCTCCTCTTCCTTCTTGAGGCTCATAGCGGCAGCGTACGTGCTGCAAGGGAGTGCAGTCAGGTGACTGCCAGTGTCCACAATAACGGACGCGCGCTGCGCTGGAATCCCCATGTAGATCTCCGCGTAGTGCGTCCTGTAGCCGCACAGTCAGTCCCGCCGTTGTGGAAGCCGCTAGAGCACAGGATGAGCCACAAACGCACCCGTAGCCGACGCCCAGAGGCGCCTCGCTGAACACTAACGCGCCATTCTCAAGCTGCTCCGGCCCGTCGTCCACCTCCTGCGCGCGCCGCCGGACGCGCTCACGCTCCTGCGACACGCGCTGGACGTGCAGCTCGTCGACTGGTACGCGGCGAGAGCGCAGCGGCACGCGCAGCAGCTCGGCCGCCATCGTCAAGTGCCTCCTTGGTCCGGTGAGGAATGAGCTGCTCGAGTCGGTTCACTCCGCCGTTGTTTCCCTATCGAGAAATGCTATTTTTAGCCAATCACACACGTCACAATGGACAAATGTCGTGTTATGATTGGCTAAAAATGGAGCGGGCTCAACGTCAACGTGTTCTACCTGGCACTTTGAAGTCGCCAACGGACAAGTTCATGGCTTCGGCCTACAGCTGCTCGAGCGTGTGCGCGTCGTGCTTGCCGGCCTGTGCGTGCGTCTGGCGGTCGAAGATCTCGTCCTCCTCCTCACTGTCGCTGCTCTCGTCCTCGTCATCATCCGCATCGTCAGCCGAAGTGGCGAGCGGCTGATGCTTGGGCTTGCTGCTCGCCTTGGCGCTTCGCTTGGACTGCTGCTGCTTGGCGCCGACGAGTCCGAGCTCCTCGTCCTCGTCCTCGTCCTCCTCGTTCTCGTTGACGCGGCTCCAGTTCTGCGCCTTCTTGCGGTTCTTCTTGTGCCGCACGGACGCGACGAAGATGAGCAGGAAAGCGACCGCGAGCACCGTGCCGACGATCGTCAGCACCATCGGGTGCGCGTCTGAGGCCTGTGACCCGCTGCCCGCCCCCTCCTCCGTGCTGGTCGTCAGCGTCGTGTTCGTCGTGTTCGTCGTGTTCGTCGACTCGTCGACTTCCGTCTCCGTGATGGTAGAAATGGTCGCGATGGGCTGCTCAGACTCGACCGAAAGCTCCGGAGCGCTCGTCTCCACGTTCATCGTCGTCGACGTCGCCGTCGCCACCGTCTTCGTGATGGAAGACGCAGCAGTCGCTTGTGGCGCGTCAGTAGTCTCGATCACTGTCGTGTCGACCACTGTAGTATCAGCAGGGGCTGTAGCGGTCGTCGCAGGGCTGGGAGCCGTGGTTGCTGCTGTTGTCTTGACCGGGACAGCGTTGGTCTCAGTCTGCGGCGTCGACGGCGTCTCGGGAGCCCCGGAGGACAGCACGGCGTCGTCCCCGGCCGTGTAGGAGCAGTCAGCGTCCACGAAGCCGACGCGCTGGCTGCCGCCGTCAAAGATGACGTCCCGGTTCATCATGAGGTTGGCGCCGATGACGCCGCCAGAGTGCTCCGAGAGGAAGATGCCGCCGCAGAAGCTGTCGTCGCCTTGTAGCAGGTACTGCTCGGGCGAGATGTCGAGCGTCATGTTGCCTCCGTCGTCCGACTCGAGCATGAACTGGATTGTTGGCAGCTTGGCAACCTCGTCTTCACTAAAGCCGTTGCAGGATGAACCCGCGACGTTGTACTCCAACCCTGAGACGGCCTGGAAGACGTCCATGAACTCGTTCTTGACCGCGCGAGGCAGGTACGAGTCCGTCGTGCCGCTGTCCACGATGAACCGGCCGCGAGTGTACGCCGTCGGGTCCGCCTCGATCGACTTGCCGCCGATCAGGATGTCCATGATCCGAACATTGTAAAAGTTGCTGCGTGAACAAAAACACAATGTTAGCAATTGGGCAAACACAATGCAGTTCATGGATACGTACCCAGAGGAGCGGTCGCCAATGAGCTTGGCATAGCGGATGTCGCCACGATGCCGCGTCGTATCGGGCAGGCCGACGGACATGGCGCCTCCGTCTTCGGCGAAGCAGAGCGCGAAGAGCTTGTTGGGGATCTTGTTCTCCTTGTGCAGCTTGGCCACGATGTGGTTGTCCGTGTTGGAGAGTCCCATGATGCCGTCAGCCACCTGCTCGATGAAGAGCCCGGTCTCGGCGTGCTGGCAGCCGAACTTGAGGTGCGTGCCGAACTTGTTGCGCGCGTCCGCATTGGCGGCGCTCGCGTCTCCGCCCAAGAAGACGACGTCCTCGACGACGGTCGCGTCCCAGCTGCTGCCCTCCATGTAGGCCTGCGAGATGGCGCACGCGTCCGTCTGCAGCTGACAGCTCTGGCACTTGAAGAAGTCCTGCGCCGCGCACGTCACGTGTACGAGCGTGGCCGAGCCCGAGGCGTTGAACGGCTGGTCCGTGTGATCTCCGCAGCCAGAGCAGCCAGAGCAAGGGAACGCCAGGATACCGCTGCCAGTGTCCACGATCACGGACGCGCGCTGCGGCGGCGTGCCCGCGTATACCCATGTATAGTGCGTCCTGTACGATACGGTGTGTTAGTGTCCGCCGTAGATAACAATGGGATGGAGAGGGAGGACGTACCCGAGGCCGATGTGGAGCGGCACGGCTTCCAGCAACGCGTCCTCGTCGCTCTCGCCCGACTGCTGCGTCAGTCGGCGTCGTCTGTACGTCTCTGGATGGATCTCGCGCTTGGGCAGCCGATGCAACTGCATGGACATGGCGCTTGGAGACGCACTAGTGCTGGCGGTTGTAGTCACGGCCACCGCTGCCAGCAGCAGTGCTGACGCCCGGGCGGACACCATGGCGGGTCAGAGAGATGGCGGAGAGTGTGGAGAGTGCGGAGACCGCTGGAGGCAGGCGGAGAGAGGCCTGGAGGCGGCCAGGGCGGCGAGGAACCTTCGGCGGGCGGTGGAGCGTAAAATGCCGGCGAGATGGCGGCCGAAACCTCTCGCTCCTCGTCCTCGCACCACGTAGCTCTGACGCTATCGTCTGTGCATTTACCTTCGATAAAGCGTATTTGCTGTTGGATGGTGAAGCTCCCAACAGGTGGAAGGTGTTTGAAGAAAGTGATAACCTATACCAAAATCTAAATTGATGTTGTTGGTGGTCTGAAGGGGTCTCGATTAGATTGACGAGCGGATACCTTTACGAGTAAGTGGGTTCCGATACATTACTGAGGCTAAATGCTGGCAGCACCACAGCGTCTGATTATGGAGCTGCCGACACTTCGCGACCCGTGGATGCATGGCCTGCGTCCTCGAGCAATGAGTGTGCTCGGCGAACAAATGTATCGATGTGACACCTAAGAGACTCAGCACTGTCCGCGACGCGTTCCGATCTTCAAGCGACTCAATTACTGCACTGGGTCGGTCACCGATCCCATCTTCCGCCCTTGCTACGGCACTTTGACAAGCACCACACGAACTCCCACGTTTGCCCTCAGTTTTTCTTGTCCTCGAGTCGCACGGCTCGCTTCTCCTCCCAGTCTTGATCATCCTCCGCCTCTTCCGCGCTCTCGCCGTCTCCATGGTCGCCGCCCGCCATGAGTCCAAGCTCAGCGTCGTCGTCTTCATCGTCCGCCGGCGGGCTCTCCAGTCGGACGCCGCGCCGCTCCTCACTGCTTCGCCCGTGGTTCCTCCTTAACATCGACGCCACGCCACCCAAGAAGCCGACGGCGAGCAGCACGCCCACGATTGTGATCACCACTGGTCGCTTCTCTTCTCCTCCTTCTGTCGTCGAATTCTCCGTCGCAGAGTTGGTGCCGTGTGGATGATCATGCTGCTGCGCTGCATCGTCCACCAGTCCCTCGAGACGCCGCGTTCGATCGCGGAAGGCGGTGACAGACCGCCGGTGCTGTCCTTGGGCATCTCCAGTCACTGCCACGACCGCCACGAGCGCCATAAGCAGCAGCCATCGACACCAAGACGCCGTCGCCATCTTGCCTTCCGATCCAAATTGTGCCGCTTCGGTAAAAAAGAAGTTCTCCACTAACCTCCCTTTTCTTATACAACCACTAATCAGGTGAATTTCAACGACTAATACCTGCATAAATCGATTGTATCCTTCAACCGCTCCAACCTCCTAACTCCACCTTCAAGATGGACGTCCACGCGTCCCGCTGTCTACCTCCAGGTGACGTTGCTGCCGCTGACGGAGACAGCGAGCCAGACAGCTTTCTGTGTGTCGGCAGCGCTGACAAGCCGCGCATGGCATCGAGCGAGTCCGTGGCCAGCATCGCCGCCTTCCCTGGCGTCAGACTCACTCCCAGTCGTCCACCACTTCTAGTTGACTGGCTGTGGTTGATCAGCGTCGCGGCACGGACAATCGAAAGTCGGGACGGACTGTTGGCGGCCGCGTGACGCGCCAACAAGTCCGACTTGATGCCGTCCAGCACCTTCTGGCAGTTGGGGGACAGCGGGCGCGAAGGAGAAGCCGCTGGCTGTCGAGAGGGAGACGGGAGCCCATTGACTGGCAGCGGGAGCGTCTTCGTGGTCAAAAGACGGCGGCGGATCTCGGCATCGGACGGTCGACGGCTTCTAGGAGACGGAGACGGAGACGGAGACAGTCTGTCGTCTGTGGACTCAGCTGGACCGTCCTCTATCGCATCTCCACTCCGTCCACTCCATGAAGCGCGGTGTGTCATCTGCTCCGTGGTCATGACGTTCAGGTCGCCGACTAGCTCCAGGTCGGCTCGCACTTGGTCTGCACCTGCTGTTCCACCCACCGACAGCGACGGGAACTCGTGGTGGTCGACTCGCAGCAGCTTGTGCTGCTTCCAGGCTGCGAGGAACTCGACGGCACCGAGTGCTGAGCGACTCTGATCAAGACTGGCGTCGACCCAGTCGAGCTGCTGCGCCTGCCGCTCGAACTCGCTCGCTTCGCTGTCGATGGTGCTCATCTTGGCCTTGACGCAGGCGTCCAACTGCTGCAACGCGCGTCGATACTGCGCCTCAATCGCCTCTCGAACGCGCTGCTTGTTGCTCTCGATACTCTCAGCAAGTGATCGAAGAGAGCGGAGCCTGCTCTCGACCACTGAACGGCGGGAATCCAGTAGTGGATCGGGCCGCAGCGTCTCACGCAGACACGCTTCGTACGCGTCGCTGATGGACAGCAGGCGGTGCTCGCCCTTGTCTCCAGCCGAGTGGTCGCCCACCATCTTGCAGCTGACACACACGGGCAGGTCACATACCGGACAGAAGAACTCGACCGGCTTGCTGCTGTGTGTACGACACAACGCTCCGTCGCCTGCTTCCGCTCGAGATAGCCCGGTAGGCAGTAAGTCAGCGACGCGTTCAGCAGTCGAAGTCTTGCTTTGTCGACTCGTGGCCGTCGATAGCTGTGAGCTGATAGGAGTCCGAGCGTGGCGACTCGCGATCTTGTTGGCCGAGTGCACTTGCTCGTCGCATGACGCGCACAAATCAACTGCGCACGCCTTGCAGACGACACACGCGCTCTGCTTCTCGCACATCCCACACACTCCGTCGCCACCAGAGTCCGAGCCGAGGCGGTCGAGTGGCTGGACGCGGAAGCGCACGAGGTACTGCGGCAGGATCTGGTGCGCGTTCGTCAAAATGTACTCGTGGTAGTACTCGCTCCTCTCTTGGCGGCGTTCTTGTTCCGGCTGCGTCTTACTCGGGAGCTCCTCGGCGGTCTTATTCTCGTCGGAGGAGTGGAGGTGGAAGCTGTGGTATCCAGGCGGGAGTCCCTGCTTGGCGTCTTGTTCACTGGCGATGACTAGCGACCGGCCGACTGCGATCTTACACAGCACGAGCTGTCGTACACTGCCGCCTCTGCCATTGTCGAGAGGGTTGTCGTCGAGACGGATCGTCCCGGACGTGAACTTCATGGCCGTCGCGCTGTCTCCGACGCTGGTGAAGCCGTACTCGTGCATCTCGGACAGGTTGGAGCCCAGGTCGTTGACCGCCACCCACGAATCGAGCTCGAGTAGTCCGGTTGCGTGTCGAGCGTACTGTGTTATCAGCGCCGGGTTCTGCATATCACACACCACTACGCTGCCGACTACGCGGTGTCCTGGGAGACAGCACTGCAAGTACAAAAAAACAAAGCGTTAGACTCTCTTCAGAGGCGTCCGCAGTGTGAAGACAGAGCGGGCGGTGCTGACCTGGAGGAGGTACTTGACGCGCGCGAACTCGTTGGACGAGGGGCTGAGCGACCGGACGCTCGCGGCGGCTCCTCCAGCAGCAGAGATCGTGTTCAGGCGAGCGTCGTCGGGGATAGTAGGAGAGCTCCGGCTGGCCAGTATGCCCGGATCGATGCTGTCAGTCAATGGAGCGCCTGGTGGCTGGTCCAGCGAGTCATCTGCTTGAGCAACCGCGTTCGAGGCGGGCTCATCGACGCCACCTCCATTCGTGGCATCACTTGAGCCATCATCACTGTCCAGCTGCGGTACGTTGCCCTCGTTCGTCGGCCTTGTGGGTGGCGGAGCGTGCGGTGCCAAGAAGAGCCGAAGACGCGCGAGGGACGCGCCTCGGTCGGGCTCGCCGTCTTCCGTCTCGGCCATCGCTAAGCGTCAACGTCTTCGCTCTCTTGGCGCGTTGGTTGCAGATGTGGAGGATAGACTCGTAAGCCTTCCAGGCCATTTATAGCCCGAGAGCGTAGCTATTTACAGCAGGTTGGTTGTGCTGGATGACCTGCTTATTGTACTGTGATTGATCGATCTGCTCGTGTGACTTGCAAGGCGTCGAGTTCAAGCCGGCAATGAACCAGCACGATCTCGAGCCTTTCACACTCAGTGACGCTACCTCCCTGGTCCAGTTGTAGGCTGACTCGCGACCTTCGTTGTCTACTAGGAGATGTAGACGGCGCCGATCTCTTCCGACTCGCTGTCGCGCAGCACGTTCTCCTACATTTCGACAGGTACAAACAGTCAGTGACGAAGGAGAACGAGACCAGCAAGACCGACAAGCAGACGTACGCGCTCCAACTTGCACTCTCCGCCCGCTCGGACGTTCAGCGAGTACTCGTAGAAGTACCCGTCCGCCGTCGCCACATACAGCTGCACTATCGGGTTCCGCGGGTCCTTTGGCCCATGAACCGCGCACCTGTTGGGCACACCAGTCGTCCGCAGTCGAGCCTACCAGCACGCCAACTCAGTCAACATCAGCTCTCCATGTCGGCCACCACCACACCGCGAGAGCACTTACATAGGCGAAGTCACGCGTACCCTCTGCGATCCCCGAGATGGAACCAGGCAAGTAAGCGCTGACTGCTCCCGCTACATCGTCAAAGTTGCTGCTGCCGGAGCTGCTTCGAGTCGTCCGAGTCGAAGGCGACAAGCCTGTAGGCAGCGCCGCCGTCTGCTTCCCTGCCAGTTGATGCGTCGCAGGAGCTGGAGCAGTCACCGAGCTGCTAGCCGAGCTGTTTCCGCCTCCGTTGGCTAGTGATGGCGAGCCAAAGACGGTCGAGCCGAAGGTGCTGCCGGCCACGGCGAGCGTCGATGTGATGGGCGAGAAGTGGCCGAAGCTGCCGGTAGCCGAGCTCTCGGAGCCCGTGAGCGAGAAGAAGTGGACGGTGCCCGTGTCGCTGGACGCGCACAGGATCGTGGACGCCTCGTTGAAGGCGAGGCAGAAGACTTGCGCTCCGTATGATCCCCGGCGGAAGGCGGCGACCTTCCTGCCGCTCGGCACAGCGAACACGCGGATCAGCGTCCCCTACCGGTCGACAACAGCGTCAGCTCGCGTGCTATAGAGCCAATGGATCGGTGGCTAAGTACCGTCTCGGAGGCAGTGGCGAGTAATGTGCCCTGTGCGTTGAAAGCCATGGCGACGGGGGCTCCTCGATGCGCCTGGAACGCGTTAAGTACGCTCAAGTTGTTGGCGTCGTAGAGCACGACCTCTCCCGGTACAGCGCCCGATGGGAAGGCCAAGTGGCCGTTGTCGTGCGGCGAGAGCACGCACAGCGCCGACGGGTTGGGCGACGTGTCGAGCGTCTCGAGCACCTTCATCGAGTTGATGTCCAGGATGTAGAGCTTGCGCTCGAGCACGGCCACGAGTCGCTGGCGGTTCATGCGCACGGCCAGCACGGCTGTCACGAAGTTCAAGTCGCAGATGGCCGCGCCAGTCTTGGTGTTCCATACGCGGAGTCGTCGTGGAGAGAACGCTGGCTGCATTGGCATTGGGGATCGAGCATTGAGCATTGGAGCTGGCGGTTAGTATGGCGGGTTGTGCGGGTTCCTGGGGAGTCTAGGGCGTGTACCTGGTCGCCGGCGCCGACGAGAGCCACGAGACTGGTACAGTAGAGCATTTCGGCGACGCCGACGCCGCCGATCTCCTCCTGGAAGACCTTGCCGAAGGGCTCGCAGTTGTAGATGGCGAAGCCTCGGCGCGTGCCGACGCTGATGCAGCTGGGCAACCAGACAGACACACGGGGTGAGTGATACCAGCGGATAGAGGCAGGGATGGCGCGGCGTACGAGGCCTCCTGGTTGAAGCTCAGGCAGAGCAGGTCGCCGCGCGCGGTCTCAGCGCTCTTCATGCTGGTGCGGGGTGCGGAGGAGAAGCAGGATCACTTGGATAAAGTATGTGTTCGAGCTCAAGAAGGAGTGCTGTCAAACAGGGTTCCTTCACGGGCCACCTTCACACAATATATAGCTTACATTTGATGTATGCAATCTACGTAAGTCTCCTTTTGTTTAGTGATGATTGCTTCAATGTTGGGTCATCCTTTATCCGGACAAATGTACACGATCAACTCGGAATGAATCTGATTATCCGGCTAAACATGGATACCTGTATATCTGTCGTTTCCTTCTGCGCAGTCCGCCAGTCTCCAAACCGCCGCCGTCGAGCAAGATGACGCGGGTCTCTGCCGCGCTGCTTCTCTCGCTGCTCCTGGCGCCTCTCGCGGCCGCGGAGGTCGCTCCCGGCGCCGTGGACGTGCAGCACCTTCCGCTGGCCTCGTATACCGATGACGAGGGCGTGAGCGAGTACTCTGAGCGCCTATTCGCCATCCACGAAGCCGGCATCTTGGAGGACGGGCCGGCGTTCCTGGCGCAGCTCAAGGCCTCCGTGCCGGACACGGTGCCCGCGGACGTCGAGTGCGAGAAGGTGACGCGCTGCGACCACAAAAAAGTGTGCGCTGTAGTCTGCAAGCGCGGCTCGGTGGTCGTCGACCCGTGGCTCGGAAAGGCGCTCACTCTTCAACGGAAGCTCTCGTTCCGCCGCAACCTGTGCCAGGCGCAGCTGCCGGGCTCGCACAACTCGGCCATCAACCTCGCCGACGTATGAGGTTATTCCTTGTGGATGTATACACAGACCGAGGACTCGCGCTAACTCTTCTTATGGTCCAGGGGTATGGCGTGGAGGACCACGTGTTTGAAGGCTACCTCAAGTACATTTCGTGGATCAAGAAGGGGATGCAGGTGCATACAAACGACCAGTTGTTCTCGCTGACGGACCAGCTGAACATGGGCGTGCGCTTCCTCGAGCTCGACATCCACTGGTTCGACGGCGACCTGCGCATCGCGCACTGCGGCGGCTTCAGCTCCAAGCTGCTCGACGGGTTCATCGAAGCGCTCAACAAGATCGCCAAGATGCTCGGCTCGGACATCCAGTGGGACACGGAGACGATCGGCTGCAAGCCGAGTCTGAGCAGCATCCCGTCGAGCGAGCAGCGGTCGGTCAAAGAGGCGCTCAAGGAGGTCGCCGACTGGCTGCACGCGCCGGAGCACCAGGACGAGTTCCTCATGGTCTTCTTCGACGACGAGGCCAGTCTTGAGAAGTGGAAGAAGGTGCCGACGCTGCTGGCGTACATCAAGCAGTACTTTTCGCTCGACGAGATGCTGCTGCCGTCCGACTTTGAGGTAGGGAGGGATCCAAGCTTGCAAGGTGGTGATCGTGGTGCTAACTGGTTGATCGCCAATATGCTGCAGTACGCTCCGAGCTGGCCGTCCTTTGACGAGCTGATAGCCGTCGGCAAGCGCGTCGTCTTCATGAGCGGGTCGGACTACTCGCCCGAGGGCGATGAGGTCCTGTTCATCAAGAACTCCATCTGCGACTGGACCGAGCCGAGACTGCCACTCAACCCGTACCCGATCTGCAACTTCACCAAGCCCAAGACCGGCCCCGCCGACATGACCCGGACCATCTTCCGGCCCGAGACGAGCGAGATCCAGTACGGGTTCTTGAATGCGGATGGGCAACTCGGAGGCAACAAGGACTTGCTGGACGAGAAGTCGCTGCCCGAACTCTTCAAGTGTGGGGTGAACATTCCCTCACCCGATAACATCACCCCGAAGCGCATGGAGGCGACGATCTGGGCCACGGACCGCGGTCATGCGCTGGACCAGCACAAGTGCGTCGGATTGCTGCGGGACTCGCCCAAGTGGCAGAGCGTGGACTGTGCTCGCGCCAACGTGGCTCCTGCATGCGTGGACCAAGCCAACACGCTGCAGTGGAAGCTTGGCGGGTCCTCGGTGGCAGAGTCCGACGCGTCAGCAGCGTGTACCGCTCTCTCGATGAGCTATTCTGTGCCTGCAACGGGATACGAGAACCAAGTCGTGCACAAGCTGCTCGAGGAGGCGCCGAAGAACGTGGAAGGCGTGTGGGTCGACGCAAAGCAGCTCGTTGAAGACGCCTTCTTCTCCTCCCATGAGGAATCGAGGGTTGATGGGATGCGGAGCGACGAAGACCTGGCGTCTCGACCAGTCTTCTCCCTCGAGGCGATCCAGGCGGTTGAGTAGGGGACAGATTGGCCGAGCAAGCAAGCAAGCAGCAGCATCTACATGGCCGATCGATGGGAGGCTCCTACCGTCAAGAGACAGCAATCTTCCACTCGACAACTTCCATCACTGCCGTCGTCGAGAGAAGTATCTGCCTTTTGTAGCAACCTCTATCAATACATGAAACGACTTGAAGTGAGTATGTTGAACCATCATTCCTTCTACTTCAACACAATGATACCTCCTCAATCTACCCATCACGTCGACTTCAACCAGGTCAAGTCGGAGAGAAAGGGAATCGTCAATCGCCCACGTCATCCCTCCCTCGCGCTAGGACAGGCGGCACTCGTCCACAGTAAATGCTCTGCATAATGTTGCCCTTTCTTAGTCGAAGACCACGTCTCCCCTCCTCCGTCGCTGCTGCATAGTGAGATCAAGAGCAGGAAAGTGCAACGCGTTCTACCTGTGGCTGACACCTCCGCCCTTTGTTAGTTTCCTCTCATTCCTCAATTTGCCAAGCGCCTCCGACATCGACAAGCAACCAGCACCTCATCCACCGAGCCAAGCTCTCCACGATGAAGGTCTCGCTCTCGGCTTGGGTTGTCGCACTGGCGTCAATCGCGGCTGCTGACGCTGCCACGAAGGCGAAGTGCACGCCCGGACAGCTCGAGGAGCTTGTGGGAATGCTGGCGACAACCAGCAAGGACCACGTGCGCGACTGTCAAGCGGCGTCGGGCGGGTTCTCCATCTTCCCGCCCGCTGCCAAGTCACCGACCGACGACCAGATCAAGAGCATGTGCGCGTCGACAGCTTGTAACGACCTCCTCGGCGAGGTGCTTGGCTCTGGGCTCGCCAACTGCGTCCTCGAGTGGAACGGCAAGTCGATTAACCCGCACCAGATGGGCTCAAGCCTCCAGACGATCTGCGGCATGATCAACCGCGTCGGCTCCGGCTCCGGCTCCAGCTCCGACTCCGTTAACAGTGCAGGCTCCGGCTCCGGCTCCAGCTCCGACACCGGCAATCGCGTCGGCTCTGGCTCCGGATCGGACGTTGAATCGGTCTCCGTGGGTTCCGTGGCCTCAGAGAGCGAGCTGGTGCGTCGTCGTTCGAGTGGCAAGTCCAACTCGCCGGCGGCAGTCGAAGTCGGTGTCATCGAGACGTACCGGCCGGGAAGGAAGCACTCGGAGCACTACACGCCGTCGCGTTCATGTGGCAACTACGCGCATGGAGGTGCTGCTCCTGAGGTGTCGAGCTATCCCACGCCGAAGGTGACTGACAAGAGCGAGTGGCCGTACACCAAGCACCCGACGCCAGCGCCGACATACGTCAAGTACGAGACATTCAAGCCGGTTGACCCGTCGTACCCCAAGCACTCGACACCAGCACCAACGCACGTCAAGAACGAGACGCACCGGCCGGATGACGAGCCGCGCACCAAGTCTCCGACACCGACGGTGACCACGAGCCCGGACGAGCAGTACTTCACTCCCGCGGCGACCTACGGCCCGCATGTGCCACCGAAGCCGCAGTGGGCTCATGGCGTGACGCACACGCCGGGCAACAACTGGTACCAGCGCGAGGATCGCCACCTCGGCGAGGTTGCAACGGACAAATACGCCACAATCAAGCGTGGTCACTTGAAGCCGAGCGATGGCA
>JAADXY010000120.1:0-46420 GCA_023338065.1 Phytopythium montanum
GGGAACCACCCATTCCAATTGGCCCCCTTTTCGGGAGCCTCACAATAATACACAGTCTCCTTTTCCATCAATCAAGTGTATTTGATACATTTACATTAGGGGTATACAAACTCCTAGTCCATTTGTTTCAGACAGTCGTTTCAGAACGACAGCACGCTTCCTCCGTGCATTGTGCTCGTGACTCCCGTCACATATATTGTATTCAAACATATGGTCTCCAATTATGCTCTTATCGCTGGGATCTATCTCAGTATTCTTGAAAATTGGTGTCATTTCAGAGAAATAGTCCGTGATATGTTCTGGAGTCTCAATGTCGCATTCAAGAAAGCCGAAAATCTTGTCGTTCTTGATGTCGCTAATTATACCATCGTAAGTGTCAATTGTTGTGAGTCGTCCACAAGGCATCTCATTTCCAAGAGCCCAAAGGTATAGGGCATTAGCATCGTACCCAATGATCTTCTTACAAAGCTTTTCACCACGAATAAGGGTCTCGTTGCGCTTAGCATAGCGATTGAATATAATTGAAGGCCCGCCCGCAATGTTAGCTTTCATCTTACGATAAATTTCCGATTCTTCTTCATCAATCGAAAATACCAATCTATCTGAGTTGAAGTCAAGAAGCTTCTTGTATCTGAAACTCGGAATCGCCATGTCTTTTCGTGCTGTATTGCAGTCGATGCATGAGACCAGAATATTGCCATCTACATGACCCTTGCTATTATCTGTACGATCGGCTGACGCCGTCTTTGAACTAAGTTTACAGAAGCACAGGCCACAGAGATGGTCTTGGCTCTGGAGTAGCGAATTTAGGTGCTCGATAGTCATCGCGAATTCACGCTCGACTTTCTCATCTTGAGCTTTGTATCCGATAAAACGACGAGTGGGAAATGTGAGTGGAGTAGCAGCTTCTTTGTTTGGTTCATTAAGGTTGGAATAGCAAGTCTGATACATAACCTTTTCGGAGAGGCCAGGCAGGCTGATACCATCCATAAACATGTCAAGCTCAAAACGCTTGAACAACTCACGCTGAGCCTTTATAGCTTAAAAAAATGGCTCAACGTCTAAGTTGTTATACCAAATAAGCAGATCCTTAATGGTTTTCATCTCATAATGGTTCCAAACGAACTTGACGCGCTCATAATCACTATCACTAATGCTAGTTCCTCGAAGCTTACTATCAAAAGCACTCTTTGGTGGAATGGTTGTCTCATTGAGCACACCAAAACTGGTGATATATTCATATGGAAATATACCCTACCTAAACCACAGACGCAACGAATTTTGTTCTCACACTTACAACCACCAAGGTATGTGGTTAAATACTTATCATAGCTTGTTCCAGCAGGAACATAGTTTGAAATATCAAGCATTTTCAAGCGCTTAGTAGTGATACACGTGTAGCCAGGGTTTTGATACTATGAACTACCTCATCTCCAAGCACTGTGAACAGATCCTGCTTAATTAGATTAATATCGTATCGGCCAGAGTTAAACCCCAGCAGGGGGACCTGATTAATACGATTGATTTTTTCCATCGTCATCATTACCAATAGCCTTAACGAGAGCTGAAAACTTAGTCAAATTGTAATTAGCAATTAGAGCCTGCTTTCATAAATGTAAGCAAACATTTCCTCCAGTAGTTCCTTTGGAGACTCATTAACAAAGCACCGCACTTCCTTAGTCAAGCTGTCGCATACAGAGACAGAAACTGGAATATGTGTTAGTGAAGACAGTGCTAGGCCCATGCTGACTACCAATTGGCATTAGGATTGCCTCAAAATCATAGACAATGAAATGGTCGATGTAGTGATCTACATTTTTTACCGAATGATTGGACAGCAGATGCTTAATCATATTTGTTGCTGGTCGATATAGAGTTGGCTTCTTTACGAAGCTCTCGATTTCTGTCTTGTCGCAGTTTTTTTAATGATTTCTAAGCTTCTCTGCATTGATAAAGATCATTTCACACTTTGAACATTTATGCTTGCTGAGGAACTTGTCGGCACAAGTAACATACATAGCATGGTTTGTATGGCTCAGAATGCTGATCATGTCATTGTGTCCCTTAATTGACTTACGAATACGATTAAACTCATTTGTTTCAGCATCCATGGTATATACATCAATATTAAGACAGAAGCAGTCCTCAAGTTCATCAAACTGAAGAATATCAACAGGTTTAAATTGCGATAAAGCTTAAGAGACTAGTCTAGGTTTTTAAAAGTGCAATAGCGCTTGAACGCCTCCTTGACTAAAGCCTGAATGCGATCAGGCTTCTTCTTGTGCTCAGACTGAATACGGTATGCAATACAATGAAACACACACTTGTACGCAGTCGAAGGGGAGATAATAACATGACGGTTGGAACGAATCACTTCCGGAATTACAGCTTCACTGCTTCCAAGAGCGTGATTACGATAGTAAATAACGATTTGGAAAGCATTAATTGCCTTTAGCTTGTAAGCACTTGAAGGATACGATAGCGTGTTAGCAATTTCCATCATTCTAATGTGGGATATCACCTTCTTATTAATATCAGATTTTGAATTAATAGCAACAGGTAGCTTAAACACAGCGGCATTGCTACTGGGATAGTAATCACGTTCTGAACCATCAGAAATATCAGCCAGTTTGTATCCAAGCCAAATATTAATTTTATACGCCTTCTGCTGAGAGCTCATCACATTCTCAAGCTTATCGTAAAACTGACCAGCAGGGATGTCTTCGTACAAATGAGATTCCAGCTTGGTGCCCTGAAAGAACTTATAGCTTGCTTCATGATTGAAGTTTGGAGATAAATGCTTTTGAAGCGTAGTCGGAGTAAGTTTGTAAAACTTAGCAATTAATCTTTGTTTCTTGGGACTATCAACATTGGCGATGTAAACGATGCGTCCAGAATCACCTCGAACTTTAATGCGGAACGAACTTCCCTATTTTTAGTTGGGATATTTAGTCGCTTAAGTCCTTCAAGCTGGTATCCGAACATAATTGTTATTATATATTATTGGTACAATTTTAACAGAATCAAATTAAATTATTGATTTATAACCTCAGTTTTCAAACAAAAACTGAGACTGTTCTATATGAGAGGATGGAAGTTCAGTTTGAAAAATTAATTATTAATACCAACTGATGACGTGGTCTTTTCACACCATCTGATTGGTCGAACATTCCATTGGTTCTGACGGGTTTTAATCAACGCTCGTTCTCCTCTCAGCTGGTGAAATCTTGAGGCGTCGTGAGGGGTGGAAAGGATGTTTCGGTGGTGTTTAGTTCAATGAAAAAACTCGGGTGCTCTGGTGATGCTCTGATACAGAGAAAATTCCTATGGCTCAGGAGGAAGGAGAGTAAGTTTCAGGTAATTTACACACTGTGCTTGAAGGGTAAAAAATCCGGACGTAATGTGCCGGACCATACTACTGTCGTGGTGGTGGCAGGAGCCGTCGTGTCGTCCGTCGAAGACGCCGCCGTGCTCGATGCCGTCGACGTGGCGGTGCTGGCGGTCGAGGTGGCGCACGTGATGGCCTCCGAGGGCGACGTGGTGAAGGGCGTGACGGTGAAGTCCGGCGTGCCGCCCTCGACCCAGGTGCAGCACGGGTCGCCGAAGGCCTCGCCGTTCGTCATGGTCGAGTCCGGGAAGGTGGTCTGGCAGAAGTCGGTGGACCACGTGAGCTCGGCGGCCTCGAAGGCCGTGGCGAAGTCCGTGTACTGCGAGCTGTCGTTGTCCGGGTGGCCGAGCTCCTGCGAGAAGAGCGAGCCGTTCGGGATGTAGTCCAGGTATGCCTGCATGGCCGACGCGGACTCGAGGAGTGTGAGCGACAAAGTGGCTGCGACGGCGACGACGCTCTTCATGGTGATGTGGAGGCTGGGGCGGTGGACTGGTTGTGCTGGAGGCGAGGAATTGCGGAATGAGCTCGGGTGGACAGTGCTCGGTCGTAGATAACCCGCGTCAACTCTTCTCCCAGTAAGTGCCTCGTACAGCAGACGCCGTGGCGTGAGTTTGTGTCGTCTATACGGAGACCTCGTCGCGTCAACTCATTAGGAGGTGAGCAGGGTAGCACCGTCGGAAGCGGATCAGCCGTCGTCCATGTGTGGGATGTTGGCTCTGCTTGGCGGATAGATGGGGAACCCCAGCTTGCGATGCAGAAAGGAGCGTGGTTCAATAGGCGGCTGTGTCCAGTGGCTTCGTCTCAAAGCGCGACCTCCCAGTGACCTCCAGCGATTTGCTATATAATTGAGGTCAAATTCGTCAGAAAATGATCCGAAATGAAAGCATAAAAGCACCCCCGGAATTTGCACAATTTAAAATATATCAACCGAAATGATCGCTAATATACAGGCTACCCTCCGTTTTCTATGACTGACGTATACTTATATCCTGTGATATGTTATTCCGGACTGAATCGACCAGTTAGTTTTATTATCGATTTTTGAATCCAATACTAATCACCTTTTACTTTCGATATGTATCACTTTCGTTGAAAACGGAGGGTAGCTTGTATTAGATCCCAAACCACCAAATTACGATCCGCCGTACCAATCTGTATCACGGTCCGTGAGCATATGAGTCGACGCCAAACAAAAGCGGTCTTAGCCAATATTATTACAATCGAGAAAAACGGTTTTGAAAACTCAACAGGTTCATCTCGCCAAGCAATACTCAGCAGAGGAAAAACACTTGAAAGGATTCTAAAAAGACAATGTTTAAAACGCTCGACGTCACGGTAAAACGAGGGCTAAACCGCGGGAATTGCCCACCACTCATCATTCACAAACAAGAGCTCCCCCCCCGCAACTCCAGAGCGAGAGCACGACGCAGATAACCGGCCATGATGACGCAGTGAGCGCCAGCAAGACCAGCACCACCCACTGCCGAGGTGTGTGGCGCTCACGCTGTGCCTGTGGACGGCAGTGAAGTGACCACTAAAACGTCAGTTCAGCATCGTATAATTGATATTTTATACACATCAGTTTGTGTTTTATACATGTTGTTGTTAAAATGGTGGTGCTTTCTCGCATTTTGAATATGTTGCATATCGAATTGGCCAATTCTGAGGGTAGATTTGGATTTTTCGTAAAAATTCTCGTCGGATCAATCTCAAAACCAAAAATCATTTTTTTGGTTTTGAGATTGATCCGACCACGGATGCGTTCGATAGCTCAAAATGAGCCTGAGATCCCTGGGAACACGCTGGTGTCGTTAGCTCGGATCGCGCAATTATATGTTAAGACCATTTTCGTTTGGCGTCGTCTCATTTATTATACAGTAATTCGCGTGAGTATGAAACACCTGATATGTATCTGTTTTGCTAGGTATATAATTTATTACGAGTAAAATGCACTTACAAATTTAGAATGTTTGAATAACATTTTGTAGGATATCAAACTCCTTCCGTTTCATATTCGCGCGAATTACTGTACCGACGACACCAGCTTGACGACGACGCCTACGCCTACATGGTGAGCTCCATGATGGCGTTGACAATGTCGTTGTCGTTGGAGCGCAGCGCGGCGACGGCCTTGGCCTTGCTGACACCGGCCTGGGACATAACGAGCTGGATGTCCTTGGCGTCGATGCCGGCCTCGTCGACCTCGGCGTCGTCGTCCTCCTCCTCGACCGGGGCGGCGGCGTCAGCGGCAGCGTCGGCGTCCGCGGCGGCCTCGGGCGCCTTGAACTGCTGCGCCGCGAGCTGCTGCGCCTGCGCGTTCAGGTCCTCGATCTTGGCCTCGCCGAAGATGACGAAGGTCTCGCTCACGGAGCTCTTGAACACGTCGGGCTTGGAGATGACGAACAGGATGTTCTTGTTCTTCTTGATGGTCACGCGGATGATGCCGCCCACGGGCTTGAGCCCGAGCTTCTGCATGGCCTTGCGCGCCTTCTTCTCCGACCGGTTGTGCTTGCCAGCCTCGGCGTCCGCGCCGTCCTGCGCCTCCTCGAGCGCCGGGATCTCGTCGTCCGAGTCCGCATCCTCGTGGTGGTGGTGCTCGTGCTCGTGCGAGTGCGAGTGACCGTGGTCGTGGTCGTGGTCGTGGACGTGGTCGTGCTCGGCGGGGGCCATGGTTGCGGAGGGACTAGAAGAACGAGGTGGCGAAGGTCGAGCGAGCTCTCCAATGACGCGGACGGTTGGAATGCTGGACGAATCGGATGGACAGCGGCGTTTGTGTCTAATTGTGTATCGTCTTCTGACAAAATAAAACTGAATCTCACCCTGTTTTGCTCCGCCCGTATCGAGAATCAACCGCATTTTTACCGGTTGTAGAAGGAATATACCGGTATCACACCAATCTTTCCTTGTGCTCAGACTGAAGAAGATTATACGATTTGAAAGGTTTGAACGACAACTATGTGACGACGGCGGCGTCATTGGCGGATGCCACATGTAGCCATATCAAGCTGGCAACCCTCGCCAGCAAATCTCCGAGCATTGTAGACCCGGCTCCGATGTCGCGGATACATTCGGGCACGACTCAATGACGCCCTGCTAACACCCCAGCCCGCAAGTACTCAACCCGGTGGAATGAACCGGGCCGCCATCTCAGGCAGCGCTGGGCTGTCGCTCGAGAGCATGTGCTGCCGCCGTCACCCGGGCTAGCCAGCGACTAACCGACCGACCGACCGACCGGTCCCTCGGCGGCGCCTGTCAATTGAGCCGAGTCCATCCCATGCCGAAGATGCGTTGCCTCAGGTTGTGACCAGCGACTACACTGTGTTGAAATCACCGACCAAGGGGCGTGACCAATCCCTTACGATCCGGCAAGCCGACCCGTGGCCGACCCAACAGTCGCCGTATCCTTGGCGGCGACCAGTCCTCAGAGACCGGTCGCATTGCCCGCTCACACTCGCAGGACCCGAGCAAGCCACACCTAATCGACCGGCCCAACCGGCCCGACCGCCTCCACCCGCGCTCGCTGCGGCGCGCGTAGCCCCCGCCTGCCTTCTTCCCAGCCGACCGACTGATCAACTGCCATACCCTCCTTTGTCCGAATGCGCTCGCTGCTGTTGTGGCCGCTTCTGCTGGCCGCAGGGCCGCTCGCGCGCGCCGCCGTCTCCGGTACTTCGCTTTATCTCCATGTCTCCCCCTATGCCCTCCTTGACTAACCCTCACCCGACTGCACAGCGCCGTCGACACCGCTCAACGTGGCGCTGGGCGTCGTGAGCCAGGACTCGCTGCAGGTCTCGTGGGCTCCGCCCGCCCGCGATGGTGGCGCGCCTGTGTCGTCTTACCTGGTCGAGTGGGACCCGAATCCGGGCGTCCGCGAGGTCCAGGCCGTGCGCTCGGCCGCCAACACGGGAGCGAACGAGGTGCAGACCGTGCAGACGCTGGCCGCCAACGTGGACGAAGTGCAGATCATCACGACGGCCGCCACCGCTCGCGCCGAGGTCCAGACCATCACCACGTCGGCCGCGCCGGGTGAGACGCTCGGTGGTGTCTTCACGGTCGAGCTCGACACGACCGCTAGTGGTGGGAGCAAGCAGCGCTCGGGCGTCATCGCGTTCGACGCGCAGCCGACCGGCGACCGCGCTAGTGTCGCCGAGATCCTGCGTGCCATGAGCAACATCGGAGCTGCAGGAGTTCAGGACGTGACCGTCGTCGGCCCGGACGCGCAGGGCGGGTTCACGTGGCGCGTCACGTTCGCCACGGTCATGGGCAACGTGCCCGATATGACGCTCTCGTCCAACTTCCTCACGGGAAGCGGCGCCAACGTGGCGCTCGCGACGACGACGCAGGGCAACGTCATCACCGCCGGTACCTTCACGCTCGCGTTTCGCGGCGAGACGACTGCGGACATCCCATTCGATGCGTCCGACGCCGTCATGCAGCAAAAACTGCAGGCGCTCGAGGCCATTGACTCGGTCATTGTCGAGCGCACCGGTCCAACGGTGCAGAACGGATACTCGTGGGCCGTCACGTTCACATCCGACAGCGCTCGCAACGCTGGCGACCTTCCGCTACTCGTGGTCGGCGCCAATGCTCTCCTACAAGCCTCTGGCGCGACAGTGACCGTCACTGAGGCCACCGCAGGCAACCAGCTCACGGGCGACTTCAAGCTAAGTTTCAACGGACTGCCGACAGTCAACTTGCCGATCGACTGCCCCGCTTCGAGCATGAAGAGCGCACTCGAGACGCTAGGAAACGTCGGGGTCGTCGACGTTGTGCGGTCAGATCGTGCAGACCCACAGGGCGGGTACACGTGGACAGTGTCGTTCCTGACGCTCAAAGGAACGCTATCGGCACTCGTCGCGGACCCGGCAGGACTGGGCGAGACCCGAACAGATGGTGTCGTGTCCAAGGAGGTACGCGTGACGCGGACGCGACCTGGTACCATCCAGGAAGTCCAGGACATCGTCGTCTCGACCCTGAGCACCGTGTCGCAGTCCACCGAGTTCTACTTGCGCACTACCTTTGCGGGGCAGACGACGACAACAGGGCCGATCCCGGCCAACGCCTTGGGTGATGGCACGTGCATGCCGACTCGCCCCGAGGTGCAGCAGATCAGTGTGACAACCACAGACACCACAGCTCAAGGCGGCGACTACATCGTGTCGCGGACCACAGCCATCCAGCTTGTCTATACTAGCAACGATGAGGGTGGCGTCACCCAACGGACAAGACCTATCACCGTCAACTCCGCCAGTGGAGACTGCTCAGTAGGTGCCACCGCCATTGCAGCGGAGCTGGACGCACTTACCGGGATTATTGGGCCGGTGGTTGTGACGTCGAGCGCGCAAGTAGCGACACAGGCGTGTACGTGGGACGTCACGTTCAACAACCAGCCGGGGAACCTGGTGCAGATGACTGCCATCGACGCTTCAAGCGCGGCGGGTCCGTCCACAACGCTCACGATCGGGGACGACACGATCCAACTCAGCACACTGACCGACGGCACCATCAACATCGTCAAGACGGAACTGGAGCGGTTGCCGAACGTCGCACAGGTGACTGTGACAGCTACGCCTCCGCTGACGCCCAACGGTGACAAGACGTGCACGTGGAGCGTCACCTTCGACGGCAACGCGGGGGATCTGCCGTTGATGACCGTGTCTGTGGACTCTGGGGCCAGCTTCGGTGCTTCTCAGACGGATGGCGACGACACCGTTGCTGTCGTTGCGAACACTGAGGGCACGTCGATGGTTCTGGGCGGCGTCTTCGCGTTGCAGTTCGAAGGACAGCGCACGGGGTACATGCCATTCGACACAAGTGCCGCGGTGGTGAAAGCGCAGCTTGAGACCCTGTCCACCATCGGCAGTGTTGAGGTGACGAGGTCGAATGCAGACCCCAACAACGGATACGAGTGGACGGTCACCTTTGGCAACAACCTAGGCGACCTTGAAGCCATCGTGCCTGACGCACTGGTGCTGACGGGCACAGCTCCGCTCATCGAGATCACGGAGCGCGTCAAGGGCGTGTTTCCGCCGTTCAACTCGAAGGACTCGGCGAATGGTACGAACTACTCTGGTTCCGTTGTGATTGGTTGAGTTAACTCTGACGTCTCTCTTTGCCTTGTGGAGCAGGTGTGAGTTTCGGCAGCGCTCTCATCACAGACCTAAGCGACTTGTCCGTGACGGCAAACCAGCTGGATGAGAACATCCCGTACTTCTTCCGCGTGTCGGCCATCAACGCAGCCGGTCGAGGCTCTGGAGCGATCTCAACTCCCCAGTTCGCCGTCCCAACGCCACAGTCGCCCACAGCGCCATCCAATGTGTCGCTCGAGGCAGTGGACGGCACGAGTGTCGCAGTCCGTCTAAGTTCGCCGCTCAGCGACGGCGGCAAGCCTGTCGACTCGTATCGCGTAGAGTGGGGCACAAGTCCCATCACAGACGAAGTCCAGCAGGTTCGTTTGCAAGTCCCGATCGTCCAGGAGATCCAACAGGTGTCGACGTCGACGACTCAAGTCGGGGAGACGCAGCTGGTGCTGTTGACAAGCACGTACGACCCATTGCTCGGCCCGACCAGCGAGATCCAGCAGGTGAGCTGCGACGCGCTGAGCACTGGCACAGGGTTCTTCTCCCTCAACTTTCTTGGGGCCACGACTGCCCGAATTGCAGCTACTGAGACGTCGACGGCTTCGATTGCGGCGGTTCTAGAAGAGCTGGCGTCCATAGTAGACGTGCAAGTGTCGTTCTTCGGCGGTCAGACTACTGCATGCGCTCCGTGTCCATCGACAGGGTGTACTTCCGGATTCGAGGTCGAGTTCGTCTCGGTCAACGGTGTAGCTGGTGATATGCCCGAGCTGACTGGCAACACGAACGACTTGGAAGGCGCGCGAAGAATCGACGTCGTCCAAAGAGTCCAGGGCCAGGCTCCCGTGAGCGGGACGTTCCGACTCACGTACTTGAGAGGGAGAGACGCCGATACGGTCCCCATCCAGTTCAATTCGCCAGCGGCGACGATGCAAGCGGCTATCGCAGCTCTCGACTCGTCAGTCTCGGTCTCCGTCTCAGATGAGACGCTCTCCCTACCACAAGCGGATCAAGATGCTGGCGTACGTCTCTGGAAGGTCGTGTTTGCCAACAGCGGCCGGATCCCAGACATGCTCGTGCGACCTGCCAACGATCTGCTAGTCGGAAATGGCGCTGGTATCCAGATATTGTCCAAGGGAGCGGCGTATGCAGGTGTAACCTCGGTTGGTGGGAACAGCGTGACGGGAACGTTCCGACTGCGACTTGGCGGCCACGTCACCGACCCAATCGACTTTGACGCGTCGGACACCACCGTCAAGGCGAGGCTCGAGGCTCTGCCGAACATTGGAACTGTGGCGGTGGCCCGAACCGGGCCGTCTTTGAAGAGCGAGTACTCGTGGACTGTGACGTTCACGTCGAATCCAGGAAGCTTCCCGATCGGCTCGGGGAATGTGGACGCGCTGACTGCAGACACGACCAGCCTGCTCGGGACTGGGAGTACGGTGGTCTTCTCAACGCTCCAGCAAGGGTCTCAACCTGTGGACGGGACCTTCCAGCTTGGGCTCTCGAGCGGTACCACGCTGTACACCTCCAATCTGGCGCCGTATGCGTCAAGCGACGTCATCAAGAGCGCACTGGAGCAGCTCGCGTCTATTGGCAGGGTGCAAGTGAGTCGGACGGTGAACTCTGACGGGTTCTCGTGGTTCGTGACGTTCAGTGGGTGCCAATCAAACTCGCCCGCAATCTGCAACATCGGCGACGTCAACCCTCTGTTGCAGGTTGATACCGGTCTGACGGGAGGCCAAGGCGCGTCTGTACCGACTGTTGTGGTCACGGAGGTCGTGAAGGGAGTCACTCCCCTTCAGTCAATGCTAGTGACGGACTTGTCCGGTGGTGATCCATTCGAACTGACCATCCCGAGTCTCAGTTACGGCACCAAGTACTACACTCGCGCGTCCTTCCACAACGCGGTCAGCTTTGGAGTACGAGCGTTGTCAACACCGCAGTTCGTAGTGACCAAGAACTTGCCTCCTGGATCTCCTGAACGTGTCCAACTGGTCTCATCGACTTCCACCTCCATCACCTTGGCGTGGTCCGCTCCAACGGTGAATGGCGGCGCGACTGTAAGCGGGTATGAACTCTGGATCTCCGAGTGGGGGAGCGTGTACCGGAAAGTGTACGACCGGCCGAACGACGCTGCGACTCTGACTACTACGCTGCTGACCAGTGCTGACAACGTGATTGAGTCGGGAAGGAAGTACTTGTTCAAGGTGCGCGCTATCAACTTCTGCATGTCGGAGGATGCGAGTGCCGCCTGCTACGGCGACTTCAGCGATCCGGCAGAGTACTCTGTACGTGCTCCAGTAGTTCCGAAGCCTCCTGCGTCACTGACTAGAGACTCGACGACCACGATCAACACGGCAGCGGCCAATGACGGCGTCATCGTTGTGGATTGGACACCACCAGAAGACAATGGCGGGTCGCCAGTGACGAGCTATCAGTTGTACATGGACGATGGGACGGTGGCGGGCTGGACGCAGCAGACGCTAGCCGGGGCGTTCCCTCATGACTACAAGCACTCCGTCTCCGGGTTGAAGGAAGGCAGCGTCTACCGGTTCTACATGCGAGTCGTCAACGCCATCGGACCGTCAGGCCAGAGCCCGATACTCGCGGTAGTGATGGCGAACGTGCCGTCCGCTCCAGCCGCTCCGACGCTTGTCGACGTCAGTGCAACGTCAATCCAAGTCTCGTGGCTGCCTCCTTCCACGTGTACGTCCACGCTGACCGGTTGCAATGGATCACCGCTGCTTGGATACAAGCTGTGGCAGTTTCCAGGCGTGACGGCGAGCTTCACGGCGTCCGGCTCGCCTGTCAACACGGAGATCCAACGGATCCAGACGTTCGTCAACACTCCAGTATCAGAAGTGCAGTCCGTGACGATCACTGGCGCGTCAGGCAAGTTTGCATTGTACATCAACCAGATCAAGACGTCGTTGCTGAATGCTGGAACAGTTCAAGCCGCGACTAGTGCCCAAGTCAAGGCTGCCATCGAGTTGGTGTGCAACGTAGGCTCCGTTGCAGTGACGACGTCTGCTTCGGCGACTGGAACAACCTGGACCATCACTTTCACGGACTGGAAGAAGCCACTCGACAAGATCGTGGTCGTCACGGACTTGCTCACGAAAACACTGGTAAATACGGACTACACGACGAGCGTGTCGCGCATCCAAGGCGGTACAAGCGCGCTCGGAGGCGACTTCACAGTGTCGTTCCGCGGCTTCGAGACCGGTCATTTGCCCGTGAGCTCCACAACGGCGGCCGAGATGAAGCGCCAGCTTGAGAACCTACCTAGTGTCGGAGTGCTGGGCGTCTCGTCAACCGCCGGCGCCGATAACACAATGCTGTGGGACATCACGTTCATGACGGAGCTCGGCAACTTGCCGTTGATGAAGGTCACAAGCGGCCGGTTGACGGGTGGGAACCCTCGCATCACCGTGACAACAATCATGGACGGCACACCAGGGCTGGTAGTCTACGACGGCTCGAACGCACCCGACGTCCTAACGTACACGTCACAAAACTTGGTCTCCGACACGTTGTACGCGTTCGTGGCGGTCGCGATCAACGCTGCTGGAGAGGGGATTAGCGGTGTGTCCACGCCAGCGATAGCAGCCTCTTCTGGTGCTTCCAGCTCGCAAACGCTCGTGTACGGTCCGTCACTGGTGCAGGGGATGGCTGGCGTCGTCTACGAGGTGCAAAGCGTCAAGACGAGCGGGATCAACACGGGTTCGTTCAATCTGTACTGGAAGGCAGGGCCTGCGATTGGTCCGATCACAACTGCGATGACATCAAGTGCGCTTGAAGAACTCGTGGCTGTGACCGACTTGAGCGTTGGGACCGTCCACGTGTCGAAAGCCGACGTGAATGGCGCGGACTGCGTCTGGTACATCACATTCGTGTCCTACGTCGGCGACGCCCCGTTGCTGACTGTCGACGACACAGTCCACGTGGTGATCGCGGAGTTTGTCAAAGGCGAAGCCAACGAGTTCACCGTCGCGCCACGTAAAGGATCTGGAGATGTCGTGACGTATGCGACGATGCCTCCAGGGTTTGTCGGCAAGGATGTCTTCTGGACAGAGCTATGGTCAAGTCACCCGTCGGTTGTCGATGGGACGCACGAGTTCGTTTCGGATGGAGGCCAAGCCACGTACAACCCCGTGGTGTACGAAGTGCAGTCCATCACGTTCGACGGAAGCGCTGGCGCCATCTCGTTCGCACTTGATACGTCGACTGCTCGAGTCGGTGGAGTCGCTGCCACTAGTATTGGGACTGTGGACGCCGCCGTGCTCGCTGCAGGGACGACAAGCGACGCGATGGCTGCAAATCTGGTCAAGACCAACATCGAGACGCTGGCCAACGTCGACACTGTTGCAGTGTCACGAGTGACTACCACAAGCGGAGGTACAACAGCGTGGACGTACAGGGTCACATTCGTGAGCAACTTGTGCGATTTGCCGGCCATCCAACTGGTCGGTGACGCAGCGTTTATGACGTCCGACACGTTGCTGACATCGACGCCGACCATGTTCAGTCAGATCGAGAACGGTTTGTGTGACGTCCAGACAGTGACAACGTCCGCAAGTGTCGAGTCGATGCCAGAGGTGCAGTCTATCTCGACTTGGATCGACGAATCTGTTGCGACTGCGATCTCTGGAACCTTCGACCTCGTCTTTGCTGGGCTTGGGACGGTCACTGTACCTGTTGCAGCGACTGGTTCAGACATGAAGGGACTTCTGGAGTCCCTCGAAGGCATTGACTTGGTGACAGTCGCGATGCAAAGCGCTGACTACGGTGCCACAACTGGTCTGCAGACTTGGATCGTGACGTTCAACGAGATCCTCGGCAGCGCTCCAGCAATCACAGCGTCAACCACCAACTTGGGAGGAACGAGCGCCACAGTTGTGATCAAGGAAGTGCGGCGCATGGGACTTTCCTTGGGCGGCACCTTCGTGCTCAACATCATGGGCGACACGACAGTGAATCTTCCCTTCGACATTGAACCAACCAAGCTGAAGACCGAGCTCGAGAACCTGCGCTCCATCATTGAAGTCGATGTCAAGAAGGAGGACCTGTACAATGGCAACCGATGGACAGTGTCGTTTACCAAGAACCTGGGCGACCTGCCGCTTTTGGAAGCCTACCCGTACGCTTTCGAGATCCAGGAGGTTGAAACGCTTGGCGGAGCACCGACGCCACTACGTGGAACGTTCGCGCTTACCTTCAACGGCGAGCGGACAGAGCCGATCTCGTATGATGCGACCGATGTGACGCTGAAAGCGGCGCTCGAAGCCCTTCCGTCCATCGGCCGTGTCGATGTGACTCGAACGGATGAACTCGACGCTGGCAACCGGTTCAAGTGGCGCGTGACCTTCCGTTCGCAGCTTGGGGATCTCAACAACCTTGTAGCAGACGCCGATGACCTCGCTGGGAGCTATGCCGATGTGTCAGTGATCGAGATCCAAGCTGGGAATCGGAATGCTCTGACTGGCAACTACCCGAAGCTCTCCGTGTTCAAGCAACACTCTGGGTTACCGAGTTACACTGGCCGATACATCCCGTTTGAAGCGGGCTCGGACTACTCGGTCGCTGTTCGTCAGCTTCATAGTGGAGGGTTACGCGCGCTGTACTTCGACAACTTCTGGCTGCAGGACGAGCCAGTGATCTCTCGAGTCGACTCGGTACTTGACTTTGACTGGGGCACTGCAGCGATCACTAACTTTGGCCGGGACTACATCAGCATCCGCTGGTTCGGTAAGCTTGCAGTCCCGCACACAGACGCGTACGTGCTGTACGTCCAGTCTAGCGAAGGCGTTCGGCTGTGGCTCGACCATGAACTGCGGGTAAATACGTGGGAGAGCGGCGAAGACTCAGATAACTCGGGTACGAACGAGAACTTCCGCGTGACACTCACGTCTGGGACATACTACGACCTCAAGATCGAGTACCGAGAGGAGACGGGCAGCGCGTCCTTCCACCTCTCATGGAGCTCCTCCTACCTGTCGGTCGAGTCGATCCCGTCGCGGTTCTTGTACTATGGTGACCACATTCTGGGCAGTCCATTCCCAATCACGGTCACGCCAGGAGCGATGGACTTCCTATACACAAGCGCATCGGGTGTTGGACTAACCGAAGCAACAGCGGGGATCCCGGCGCAGTTTGTGATCCAAGCCAAGGACCAGAACGGGAACAACAAGACGTCCGACGGCGACTCGTTCGACATCTGGATCGATGGCAACGCCGACCTCGCTCCGTTCGAGGAACCTGTGTACATTGGTCAAGGGCAGTACCTCATCCAGTACCTGCCAGCAGTTAGCGGTCAGTACTCGTTCTATGTGCAGACAGTCGACGGGTTCGACATCTACTGCGGACGAGGCAAGCTAAACAAGTGCAGCCCGTTCTCGTTGACCATTTACCCGGGTCCAACAACTCCACATACGAGTCAAGCACTTGGAGTGGCGGTGACATCGCACGGGATCATTGACGGTCTCGTCGAAGCGGTGGCCGGGCTTGTCTCCAACTTCACGATCCAGGCTCGTGACACGTACAACAACAAGAAGTGGGAGGCGGCCGTGGGTCTCGACGCATTCGAGACCAAGATGGTGCTGATTGCCGACCGAACAGTGCAGTACAGAAGCAGCGTGCTGTCTGCTGACACAACAGTTGGATCCCAAGGTCTCTATCAAGTCCAGTACTCGATCCCACGCGCTGGTGTGTACGAGATCCAGTCGTATCTCAAGAGCGCACCGATCTTAATGTGCCCCGGTACAATCTGCCAGGTGCTAGGCACTCCGGCGGTGCTCAAGGTCGTGCACTCGGAGCTGCACAGTCCGAGCTCTACAGTCGACGACACGGCGACGAGTGCGTTGTCAGGTGCGACTAGCGGACACACTGCACGCTTCACAATCTACGCGCGTGACGCGTTTGGGAACCTGCGGACTGGAGATCGCACAACCAACTCGAGATCCACTGGTGACGGTCGTTCAGACGCCTTCTTGGTCGAGTTCGAAGGCAATATGGAGACGTTCCGGACTTCATCGGCAGTGCAGACACTTGACCTGGCTGATCAATCGGTCGCGGGGTACTTCAAGCTCACGTTCGGGCTGTTTCGGTCGCAGCTGTGCCCAAACTGTGTCACGCAACTCGCTGGCACGACTCTAAGTGTCAGCAGCAACCTGGTGGGTCTTCTGCTCCCGAACACCAAGTTCACGGTCGAGGAGTGCGTGCTCACTGCTGCAACTGTGTCCGCATCATCGATCACAGTCGTTGACAAGCACGGATGCCTCGACTTCACTGCCAAGCGATGGTCGCTACAGACTGCAGGTACCTCCGACCGAGTACTGACGCCACTGATCCCGCATGACGTCTCTGCGGCGGCGCTCAAGTACATCTTACAGGACCTGATGGCATCCTCTGAGGTGGCAGTGGCGCGAGAAAATGTACCGGCGGCTGGGGGTGTCGGAGTGGGCGGCTATCAGTGGCGGATCACGTTCCTATCCCACTTGGCGGCATGGAGCGAAGCGCATTTAGCTGTCGAGTACCCGATCGAGTCTGCAAACACGCTGTTCGCGACGCCACTTATCGTGGGCTACACCGCAGCCGCTGGCGAGTACCCAGTGGAGTATACGCCCCACTATGCGGGATCGTACATAGTCTCAATCACTGCGATGGACACGGATGCACACGTGACTGGAAGTCAGTTCAGTGTGATCGTCATGGACGATACAACTCACGGTCCAAGTTCTTTGGGAGCTAATGGCAACTGGCTCGTGCAGGGCTTTGACGACCCGCTGATCGAGATAGACGCTGGTCAAGAGCTCAACTTCCAAGTCCAACTGAAAGACAAGCGTCGACTCGAGAAGCAAGTGATCCGTCTTCGAGCGGTCACGCTGCCAACGGTAGCCGAGGTCCAGCAGGTCATCGTGACAAGCACTTCATTCGATCTCAGCTTCCGTGGTTCCCCAACGGCATCGTTTGCTGTCCTCGACCCATTCGCGACGATCAAGACGAGTCTTGAAGCCCTTTACACCATCACAGACGGTGGAATCCAAGTGTCGGCGGCGCCGCAGAACCCGTCCGACACTGCGGCTCTCTTGAACAATGCGTTCTTGGTGACCTTCACGAAGGACCTTGGCAGTTTACCGCTGATGGTAGCAACCGGAGCGACTGTCACTCGCGTGAAGCAGGGCACAACGTCGTTCCGGAATGAGATCCAAATGGTCAAGTGCACGTCGCCAAACCCAGCAACTGATGGGTCATTCGAAATCACCTTTGAGTCGGGAACAGTGAGCGTGGATGCCAACGCAGCCCTCACTGGTGCTTCGGGCGGAACTAGCTTGTCTGCGTTGTTGACGACCTTGATCGGGTCGGAGGTGACAGTGTACGCTGAGGGAACACAAGCGACGGTATGTGCAGCTTCGCCCGAGCGTATCTTCATCCAGTTTGACGAACGAATCGGCAATGTTCCCGGTCTCGTGTTCTCGACTGCCGTAGGCTCTCCGCTCACGTTGACAAGCGAACACGACTCGGGAGGTGCAGTTAGCGGAGTGTACCCTGCATGGGGAAGCTTCCGGTTGCTCTTTGACGATCAGGTTACGACGGATATCCCGTTCGACGCATCATCTACAACGGTCAAGGCTGCCGTTGAAGCTCTTGTTGGCGTGGATCAAGTCAGTGTCAGTCGAGACTGGTTCGACGTGTCGACCGAGCGCAATAGTGCCGATGTTACCACACTGGCACAGTGGACTGTCACCTTCGACAGTCACTCCGGCAATCTGCCAGAGCTGGTGCCTGACTTTGCGGGTATCACCATGTTCGACAGCGGACAACAGCGGCCGTTCGTGGAAGTTGTCGAGTATGAAAGCGGATCCTACGGCAACAACCGGTCCGTGACCACGACGGGCGACATTGCTATCGCTCTCACGACCACTTTAGAGAACCCTGGCGTCCAGGAAGTGCAGGTGTTGGAGTGCTGGGGATCATCGCCGTTCACTCTTTCGTTCGGCGGACTGAGCGTCATCATTCAGCCGTACTTGTCGTTAGCCGACCTCGACGCGAAGCTGAACACCATTGTAACGACTGGCGTTCGCGTGTACCGGAAGCGGGGACATATTCCGTCCTCGACGGTTCCATACTTCCCAGTATGTAGTGTTGCCAATGCGGAGCCAGTCGAGATCGTGTTCGAAGACCCTGGTGATGTCCCGCTGATCTTCTGGTCGGCGACAACTAATGACATGTACTTGACAGAGTTCGTCAAAGGAGTGAGTGAGACCACGACACCAGTTGTGGTCTCGAACAAGGAGACGCAGCAATTGCTGTGTCAAGTGGCGGCTGAAGAAGCGGCCTCCGCCACCTTTGATGTCCAGTTTGGCAGCGAGATGATCACCGTCGGTGCGTCCACCACGAGATCAAGCTTTGAGACGATGCTGAACGGATTGGGGTCGATCCAACACGCTGGAGGTGTCGTCGTCTCCTCGATACAGACAGAAGTCTGCCTTGTACACGATGGAGTTCTATCACCTGCACCGGTGTTGATCGCCTTCCAGGCAATTGGAAACCCGCCGCTACTACACGTGACGGAGCGAAGATATGGCATCATGCACGCAAAGATCACCGAGACTGTCAAGGGCATCAACGCTATCACGTACCTTGGCTCCACTCCCGGGTTATTCAACGTCTCCATCACGCCAATTGTGCGTGGCTTGTACGACTTCAACGTCATGGTGCTCAACCAGAACGCGTTCTTCCCGCCCTACGTTCAAGTACATCCGACACTTGCCAGTGGACCAGACTCGATTCATACCGCGCCATCAGTCGTGACTCAAGGCGAGTTGCAGGAGTTCTCCATATACGCAATCGATGCATTCCAGAACCGGCTGCAGTCTAGTACTGAACTTGGAACTTCTGGCTTTGCACCACTGCTGGTCGGGCCAGGAGGAGCTCGAGATGTTTATCCAGTCAACATCAGCGAGGCCAAGCCCAACACTGATGGGACCTTCAAGCTGTCGTTCATACCACATGAAGCCGGCGAGTACAAGCTGAGTATCAAGCGTCGACAAGCTGGTGGATTGTGGGGAACGTACTTCCGGAATGTGGACTTCACCGACCAGTACACTCGTCGACTCGATACTGCGCTGGACTTCCAGTGGAAGGAAGCGTCTCCGGTAGGCAATCCGTTCCCGAACAAGTACTATTCCGTCATGTGGGAAGGAGAGATCCGCGCGAGTGTGTCTGGTATCCACGTCTTCATCGTCCATTCCGACGATGCTGTTGCTGTGGAGGTGGACGGGAAGGTTCTGATCGATCTGTTCCAGAACCAATCGACGCTTCCAAAGCCGGGCTTCGTAAAGACTTCTCCGATACCTCTGGATCAAGGGGGTTTCTACTCATTGAGGGTGAAGTACCGCACCCGAGACGCGCAGTCATTTGTGCGGTTGGAATGGAGCTGCGACGGAGTCTTTGGGCGTTCTCCCGTGCCTTCAGCGTCTCTGTTTTCTTCGTACCCGATAGCCAACACCCCATTCACCCTTCGAGCGTACCCAGGTGTACTCGATCCTTCCCGCGTGCTCAACTCCATCGACGGCTTCGACTTCCATCAGAACGAGAACACTACGCAGTCTGCTGTGTCAACGACTGCTCTAAGTCCGTTTGTATTCGAGCTCAAAGCGCACGACGCGTTCGGGAATCGCCGCTTCCACGATGGAAGCGACAAGTTCGAGGTCTCATTGGTCGGATCGGACGGGTGGGCACTGAATGGACGTGTGAACGACGTCATCTCCGGCAGTCCAGTGACGATCAACCCTTCCTCGTTGTGCTCGTCCTGCTGTCAGAGCCTTGACGCGATGACCAACACGCTCGTTTTGACTGCTGACATTGCGCAGTATCTGATGGCTGGGACTCCGTTCCGAGTCGTTAACGCGAACGCTGGTGACCAAGTCCGTCGCCGCGACTGCTTCTTCGTCACGCAGTCGACGACGCCGTTCTCCAGTGGAATAACTTCAGTTGTTGTCGAGTCTGGACACGGGTGCGAAGGGTTTACCGGGTCTAGCTTTGCTGTCTCCAGTGAATATCCAGAGGACTGGAGGTACTTGGGCACGTGTTCGGTGACCAAAGGCTCGAGTTCGTTGACTTCATGCAGTGCAGACTTCACTGAACTACCAGCTGACGCTCCGTTGAAGCGCGGAGACCAGATCGTCGTTGGTTCCGAGACTCACAATATTCACAGCACTGACGGAACATTCGATACATCGACTGTGCCTCTTCGAACGCCATACCTAGGTTCGACAAGCGACCTGGTTCCCGTCTACAAGGCCGGGAGAAGCACAGGGCGACACACGGTTGCATTCGTGTCGTACGTGAAAGGAGCGTACACTCTGAGTGTCAAAGTCCCGCGAGTTGATCCAGTCTACGCGATCTCAACGACTGCAGACTCTGCTATTGGTGGAACATTCTCACTTGGCTGGGGACCCGAATCGACATCGGCTATAGCCTTCAACGCGGCTAGTTCGGATGTACAAGCTGCTCTAGAAGGGCTGGACGCGTTCCCGTCTGGTGGTGTCGAAGTGGCGTCCTCTTGCACCAACGCTGACCCGACTCAAGGCTGTCAGTGGTTGGTCACATTCCACTTCGACATCAACGAAGCCAACAAGAACATGGCGCCAAAGTTCGCAGCCTCGTTGACGGGCAACAACGCTGTGGTTATTGTCCAACAGTTGACGGAGTACCGCGCTGCTACTATGATGAATGGGTTCCCAAAGACTATCAGCGTGCATCCCGGACCGACTAATCCAAGCGTGACCACAGCGTATGGCCGCGGGTTGTACGCCGCAACAGCAGGCGAGAACGCGACCTTCTTCGTTCAGATGAAGGACACGCACGGCAACAACAAGGAGGACGGAGACGTTCGTGACAGGGTTCAAGTGGCTGTCTTCCCGGCTGGGACGTCGTTCACTCCTACGACTCAGCAGGCTACAGTTCATCTGGTCACGTACGTCTCTGACGGTCTCTATTCTGTAGTCTACTCGCCAATCAAGTCTGGACCACACACGGTCGTGATAACAACAGAAACTTCACCTGAAGTCCAACTTGTCAGCACTACCTTCGGACAGGTGCAGACACGAGGAGGATCATTCGCTCTTCGTCTACGTGGACAGTCCACGGACACGCTCGCCTTTGACGCGAACGCGACGACAGTCCAGCGAGCGTTGATGAATCTCCCAGCGTTTGCCGAGTCGCCCAGCAACATCTCGACGGTGATTCAAGTGTCGAGGAAGAGCAATACCGCATTCGGCTTTGACTACCGCGTCACGTTCTCCCAGCTACCGCTACTCTTCGAGCTGACACCTCTGGTCGCAGTCAACAACCTCTATGTTGGCAATGGGAGAGGGTCCATCTCGGTCAACGTCGTCCAGCCGGCAGAGCGAGAACACATCAAGACGTCGAGTACATCAGGCACCCCAATCGTGAACGAGATCCAGGTTGTTCGCGTCCAGGCTCAAGCTCTTCTAACAGGAGGATCGTTCAGGCTCGAGTTCAACGGACAAGTGACAAGTGCAATCCCGTACGACGCTACCGCCGCCGCGGTACAATCTCAGCTGGAGAGTCTCGCATCGATAGGAGCAGGTGCAGTGTCAGTCTCCCGGCCCGGTACTCCAGACGCCTTCGGCTCGAAGGAATGGGGTGTTACCTTCCTTGGTGCGACAGTTGGAGTCCAGCAGACAGAGTTCTGGTCGTCTGCACGCTACACTTCCGGCCGTTTCGTGACGAATCCGTTCTTGGTCGGCGATCTTCCGCCACTCAAAGTGGTATCCGCAGCTCTAACTGGGGACCCAACGGCTGAAGTCATCGTGTATCATGGTGGTCAAAGCTCGAGCGATGGAGTGGCGACGATCGACGGCGTTAGTCCGTTCATGACAACGGTAGCTCACGGACAGATCGCTCCCGACAAGTGCACTGCTGTTGACTCGGACACTGCGTACTGGCCAGGGACAGTGAGCAAAGTTGGGCAATCAGGTCTCCGTAACGGCAAGTTCCACTCTCGATCGAGCTTTGTCATTGAGACAAGAGACAAGCACAGCAACTTGTTGGATGGCACCGGCGATGGCGTCGTTGGCGCGCCAGTTCAAGAAATGCAGATCATTCAACTGATGATCGCGAATGGGAACGCAAACAGTCGACTGTCAGGCATGTTTGCTATCAGTTTCGCTGGCCAAGTGAGTGGCGAACTGCCGTACAACGCCGGTATCAAGGTCGTCGAAGGCGAACTCGAGCGATTGTCTTCAGTTGGTGCAGTGAGCGTTGACACATCCGATGTGAAGGATGAGGTACTGGCGATGACTGTTGTCGCCACTAAGACCTCAGCCGTTCTTCAAACTGGCGCTACTGACTTCCGACCGAGCTTCCAAGTCAATGACTGGATCCGAATCGGGTCGGTGAACGGCCCAGTGTTCACCGTTAAGGCGATAACTGCGACGAGTATAACGCTGTCATCACCATTCATGGAGGAAACAAACTCAGCCGCCAAGGTATACAAGCAGACAGTTCCAGGCACAGAGTTCACGTACAGTGTGACGTTCGACTCAGACATGGGAGACCTTGGAAGCCTCCTCGTCGACTCCTCGTCGCTAAGTGTGGCGAATGGAGGGACTGCAGTGGCCAAAGTTACTGCTTGTGACAATCTGCACACTCAAGCGGTGCAAACGACTGCGCTGACGCAGATCTCAGGCTACTTCTCGCTGTCGTACCGTGGAAACCAGACGCCGATGCTGCCTTCCAATGTCGATGGAGCAGCGATGACAGTCGCTCTTGAAGGTCTCGAGGGCATTCACTCCGTTCAAGTGAGTGCGCCGACGACCGGACTCAACGGTGGCTTGAAGTGGATGGTGACACTCACGTCCGTCGAGTCGGATGGCAGCGACATTGAGTTGCTGTATGCTGAAGGCTACATGCTTCTCGGGAAGAACGCTCGCGTCGCTGTCCGTCCAGCATGTCCATATACCGTCACATCCAACGGTGAAACACTGACATCAGTAGCTGGCAAGACGGGCTACTCGTTCGTCCCTGTGCTCTCTGGTGCAGACAATGTGGTTGCAGACGTCGAGTACTTGGCTCAAGGAAAGTATCTGGCATCGTACGACACCCCCCGGTCTGACAAGTACACTCTGGATGTGCGGTTCGCAGCTCCAAACGGCCTTCTTGGCAGGTATTTCAACAACCGATGGCTGTACGGAGCGCCTGAACTCGAGCGCGTCGATCGACGGATCGATTTCCTGTGGACGGACTGGATCACTCCGACGAGCAAAGAGCACGTGAGTGTTCGGTGGGAAGGGTTCATCAAGCCGGCGTTCACCGAAGACTACACCTTCTCTGTCGTCGTCAACGATGGAGCACGATTGTGGATCGACAACAAGCTCGTGATTGACCAGTATGACTACGATGTCGACACAGTCGACGGGTCGCCTTCAGTGACGTTCACTGCCTCAACGCCAGTATCACTTGTCAAGGAGCGGTTGAGCGAGGTTGTGCTCGAGTACCGAGAGAACGCTGGCGTCGCATCCATCAAGTTGCTGTGGCAGTCGTTGTCCCAGTCCAACAACGTCGTCCCAAGTGAGCGGCTGTTCCATCGCTCGTCCCCCATTGTTCAAAGTCCGTTCGCTGTTGAGACGTATGGGATGAAGCCGACGGCGCCAACTGCTGTTAAAGTGGAGATCGCTGGCTTTGACTCGCTGACTGTCAAGTTCTACGCTCCGATGGACGACGGTGGTGCTGTGATAGACCGTTATTTGGTCGAGTGGTGGACCGCCGAGGCGTTCGGAGACCCCGAGATACAAGTCGTCAAAGTCGCCAAGACAAACACTGGCGGGACATTCACGCTGTCGATCGACGGGACTCATTCGACTGGTTCGATTGCTGTCGGCGCTCTCTATTCCGATGTGGAGGTGGCACTCGAAGCACTTGACGGTGTTGGAGACGTCACCGTAACGTACTTATCCACAGTGACGACGCACGACTACAGCATCACGTTCGCGTCCCATGCTGACGCGATCTTGACTGGCTCAGTGGCGAACTCCTTGGCTGTCTTGACAGTCGATGGATCGGCTCTCGAAGGATCAGGGACGTTTGGAGTCTGTGCAAAGGGCAACACCGTCGCGGCTGGTGCTCCAGGAGCAGTTGTGACTTGTTCGGCGGTGGAGAGTCGAGCTGGTGCTTCCGCGATCATCGATATGTCCTCAGCCATCTCACTGGATATCGTTCAAGGCGACCCGTACGTGTTCACCGTCTCTGGTTTGGCTCAGCCAGCATCGGCCATCGCTCCACTTGTAGCTGGCGCTGGAGCAGTTGACGCGCCAGGGTTCTCCGTCCGAGTATCGGCTCACAACTCGGCTGGATATGGAGTGCCAAGCGCACCCGTCAGCTTGAAGCCGATGGCAGTGCCTGCCAGTCCAGAAAACGTCGAGCTCAACCTGGTCGCAGCGTCTTCAACTAGCTTGCGAGTCGTCTGGGATGCTCCACTGACGGTCAACTCGGCTGTGGTAGCGTACTACGTAGTCCAGTGGCGGCAAGTTGCTACTCCGGGGGAGAATCAACTGGTCAGATCAAGTGGCGCATGGTCTTCATTCAGAGAACCCCCCGGGTTCTTCCTTGCTGCTTACCCAGCGTCAATCCGATTTAAACATACGATCGAGAGCCTCACACCAGGGACAGCATACGAAGTTGTAGTGTCAGCGGAGAACGTCATGGGTGTTGGTGCTCCAATGCACTCCACACCTGCAGTCGAAGTGGTGAGGAGCAAGTGTCCACGACTAGTCGAGGGTTTTGGCGGTGTGACTCTAAGTACGATCGCTGTATCGACTCCCGACGTGTGTTCAGACACTGCATCTTGCTCCGTCGGTGACTCCAGCTCTCGGTTGTTACTGTCGTGGCTGGATCCTCCAGCTGACGTCGGATCACCAGTCGACAACTACTTGCTCGAGTGGTACGAGCAGTCTGCCGATCCACTCGAAGTCCAGGTCATCAAGATCACGGGAACGCCCAACAGCGTGACCGGAACCTTCCAAGTCGAGTACGACGGTGATGTGACCGCCGCACTACCCGCTGACGTGGAAGAACTTGCGCTGCAACAGAGTCTAGAAGCTCTATCGACGCTTCGACAAGTCCATGTGGAGCGATCAGCTCTTCTTTCTGGCGGGTACGAGTGGAGCGTGACGTTCATGACCGAGTCTCCTGCAACGTCCGGGAAAACCCTGATGATTCACTCCGACAACCTAGAAGCTGGTACAGTGGCAGCTGAAGTGGGCTCAGTACTCACTCCGCCAATCGGGAGCGCCATCAAGACGGTGTCTGCGACTGTGAACACTGCGACGATGGACTGCGTCGGTATCGGATCGTACGCTCAGCCTGGAATGTACGTGCAGATTTCCGGGACTGGACCTGAAGCTGGACTGTGGAAGATCTTGACTGTGGCGACCGATTCAATCACAGTCGACGCGAACTTCATCGGTGCAACAAATTCTTACACTGCTGATATCGGGTGGACAGTTCCCGGCTCGCTGCCGATCAACTACCACTCAGAGTACTTCGGTGTCAGCAACTCAGTGCCAGGTCCGTACAAGTATGTTATCACCGGGTTATCTCCAGGCGTCCCGTACTTTGCCCGTGTGAGTGCGTGCAACGATTTGGGGTGCAACGCTCCAACTAGCTCGACGCCAGCATCTCTCGCTGCACCAAGACAGAAACCAGCAGAGCCACAGTACGTCCAGCTCTTTACAGCCAGTGAATCGAGCTTGAGAGTGCTGTGGGGTCATCCGACAAGCGACGGCGGGGATGTCATCACGCACTATCGGATTGAGTGGGACGTATCGCCGAACTATGACTCCGGGGAGAGCGGTGGGTCCCAGGGCTTCGAGATGAAAGCGGTTCCTAATCCAGGCGTCAGCTGCGTGTTAGTACCGTGTGAGTCCATCATCGGCACTCTCAAGCGTGGAGAAGCGCACTACGTCCGAGTGTACGCGTACAACTCGTTCGGTTACTCGTTGGCTCCTGGGATGTCAATGCCTCCGTTTGGAATCCCGGTGACCCAGCCTGATCCTCCGGTGCTTGTGCGCATAGAACCCACCGGGACGACGAACTTGAGCGTGGAGTTTGACATGACGCATGACGATGGAGGCGCTGAGGTGACGCGCTACATGATCGAGTGGGACGTGATGGATGTTGACACGATTATCGACAGAGCAGTCGTTAGTGCTGCTGCGGCTCGAGCATTGTCGAACGACGTGTTGTTCTCACGATACACGACGCAGATGATCCTGCTATCATCGGATGCGTACGACGTTCGAGGCTCCTTCCGAGTGTCGTTCATGAACGCGGTGACGCCATCTCTTCCCTGGGACATCAGTGCGGATGCTCTTACTTCGTCGCTTGAGGCACTGGAGACAGCTGGGAGAGTCCGCACTCGACGCGTGAGTGCTGGCAATGGATATGCCTGGTTCGTTACTTTTGTGACTCAAAGAGCCAACTCTGGAGGTATCATCGGGAAGCTGCCGTCGCTGTTAGTCTCAGTTGATCACACCGAGTTGTACACCGCCTTCTCTGCTGCCAAGACGACCAGTGCGACCACGACTCTGAAGGGCACCAACGCGGCAGTGGATGTGGTCACCGTCGTCCAAGGCATGAACGGATTTGAACAGCAAACTGTGACCGTGTCGACAACAGCGGGTGAGCTTGACGGGCAGTTTCAGCTCGTTTACAGTCAGCAGAAGACGGTTTGGCTCGCCTTCAACGCGACCGCTAGCGAGATCAAGTCCGCACTGCAGGCTCTCGAGTCAGCGGTTGACACGCCAGGGTTTGTCGGAGACATTGAAGTGTACAAGCAGGACTTGCCACTCGATACTGGAGCGAAGTACACGATCGTGTTCCTCTCTCGGCTTGGACCAGGCCACCCTCTGACTTCTTGTGACGGGTCTGCCTTGACAAGCTCCGACGCCAACGCTGTCATCACGTGTGATACTCAACGCATAGTGGCTGGATCGCTACCGGCGATGACTAGTTTTCACTATGGATCGGTCGTCGAGGTCAAGACTGCAATCACAGCCTCAACTGGGACTATCGCGCGCTACAACATCACGGACTTGTTGCCTGGAGTTGCGTATCATGTCCGAGTCTCGGCGTGGAACGGAGTCGGCGACGTGTACAGCGAGACTCGCTTCGGTACACCAGCGATCCAGTACGTTCAAACTTCTCCAGACCCTCCACGAGACGTTACCGTGGTTCCAATCTCGTCAGAGAAACTGCTCGCAACATGGACACCTCCAATGAACACTGGAGGGTCTCCAATCACGCAGTATGGTATTGAAATCAGCAAGAAGAGAGGCGTTGCTGAGCAGCAAACGATCTCGACCTCGAGCCAGCTGAGTGATCTCACTCGAGAGAAATTCACTCTCCGACTCGGCGGTTTCTCGACCGGTGTTCTCGCTGGAAATGCATCGGAGGATCAAGTCCGCACTGCTCTGCAAGGAGTTCTCCAGCAAGTGTACAGTAGTTCTCCTTCCGCTGCAACCCAGACAGTTGTGACTCGAAAGCGGGTCATGTACGGCGGGTATGGGTACGAGTGGGCCATCACGTTCAGCGACAGTCTGGGTGACGTTCCGCTTCTCGAGTCCACTAGACTGACGGCGACACCAGGCGATGACATCCAGCTTGTCGTGTCTGAAACTGTTCGCGGAAGTGTCCAGAGCTTTGCGTCTCCATCGACAACAACGAGAGTCAACGTCAGTGCCGCTCGTGAAGTCCAAGAAGTACTCGTGTATTCACGATCGCCTGTTGATCTCGATGGTGTCGTGTTCCTGAGCTTCTGTGGCGAGTCGACGCTTGGTATCCCTGTCAACGCTGCTCCTATCGACGTCAAGACTGCTCTAGAAGGCTTGTCGACGATCCAAGAGATTGATGTGACCACGGAGAAACTGACAGACCGATTGCAGTTGCCAGCAAAGCGGCAGGGCTTCCGCTGGAAGGTGACGTTCTCCGACAAGTCGGACATTCCACTGCTCTTGACGGGCACGGACGAGTCCAAGACGCTTCCGTTCCAGTCAAAATCGTGTGGGGGATCGCTCACTGGGACAACTCCGTGCGTTGAATCTCGAGAAGTCACCCGCGGGGGACTCCCGCTCACCTCGGAGCTACAAGTTACTGCAAACTCAAGCTACAATGTGCGCATCTCAGCTCGGAACGCACGCTACGAGAGCGCATTTTTCGAGCTGGCACGGGGCATTGCGCCGCAGGTCCGCACTCCAATGGAAGCGCTCGACGTGCTCGCGTCGCCGGTTGACGCTGGTAGCGTGTTGGTCATGTGGAGTCCTCCTTTGATGGATGGCGGAGACAGCATTGCCCACTACACGATCCAATGGGACGTGAGCACCGGGTTCGAGCTGCAGGGTATCTACTCCGGCTCCGCTTCCTTTGCTCCTCCGACTGCGACGGCCGCACAGCCTCGACTTTCGCACCTCGTGTCCGGATTGGACTTCACGAGGCAGTACTACTTCCGCGTGTTAGCGTACAACCGCCAAGGATATGGGACACCAGCATTGGCGAAGCCTTGCGACACAAACCTCCGAGTCTCTCGGCTTGTGGTCAATAGCGCCACCATCACGACGGCGTTGGCCAATCCGCAGACACTGAAGCTGTCGTTCGCGAACTATCCGGCGTCTCCGACCGTGTCAATCCCTGTCAATGCTGGCGCTCTCGAAGTGCAGGACGCACTGCGAGCTCTACCATTTATCGGTATCGTCGCAGTCTCGAGAGATGACCACTCCAAGGGATCGTTGGCTGTTCCCTTCGACGCTAGCAACGTGGACACCACTCAAGAGTTCTGGCTACACTGGACGATCACGTTCCAGTCGCGTTCGATTGACGGGATCGAGCCATCAACGCTTGGTGTACTCGTTGCTACTCTTGATAGCGCTGGTATCATTGGCGCAGGAGAAATCCTTGCGTCCGAAGTCGACGCAGGCGCTTCATCGTACTTCCCGAAAGCGAACTATGTCATCCCAGGCGCCGTGCCGTCGACTGGTCCGTCCTCCGTCCGCGTGTCGGTTGTCGACCACGAGTCGCTTGGAGTTAGCTGGATGACTCCAACCATCGGCTCAGCGTCCAAGTACATGGTCGAGTGGAGTGATACTGCTGACTTCTCCAAGTCGACGCCTCGCAACGGTGGAACGACGTACGCCGACGCAAGCGGATATGTCGAAGTAGTCGCTGCGAGTGGCGGTGTTGGTGCTACAATGGCCTACACTATCCGAGCGCTCACGACAGGCACGAGCTACTATGTTCGTGTGTCGGCTTATAACGGCGACATGGTGACTAGTCTGGGCAAGAACCTCGGGTACGGATCACCAGTGATAGCAGAAGTCGTCGATTCCATCACGCTCCAGCTCACATCACCTGGATCTGACGCTCCGATCACTCCGATCGCTCAAATTGCGTACTTGCCGACTGTAGTGACGATGCGGGTCAGTGCGAAGAACATCGCGAATCAACTCGATGTGAAGTTCACAATGCCGACTGTCAACGCGCTCGGGTTCGCGGCGGATGATGGCGGGGCCGAGATCACGCACTACCGCGTGGCATGGGACACGGCCGTCGACTTCTCCGTCAACCCGCAGTTCTACGATGTCCGCATGGTCGATGACGTGGGAACTACGCTGGCATGTACTCCATCCGCGTGTGCGTTCCCACTTGGCGCTGAAGTGCAGAGCGTGTCCATGTCGACAAGGTCGTCATCCAACCCGGGCTCATTCCGACTGTCAACAGGAGATAGCGACTTCTCGATCGAGCTGTGTCCTTCCTGTACGCTCACGTTCAGTGAGAGTTCGGGATACGTCAAGTTTGTAGTAGCTGAGGAAGACTTGCGAGCCACGCTTGGAACAAACGCGCAGTTGATTGTTGACAAGGCCGGAGAGGCTTGCCTCTTCACTGTTGCGGCGACTGCCATACCGACAGCCAACAAGCTACCGATCATCCCGTTGACAGCGAGCGACGCGTGCTCACTCACTGATGGGCTGTACTCGGTCCACACTCGACCAACGACGCCGTGCTTGTCTCAATCGATTCTATCGTCGACGCTCGCTACGGAGCTGTCAACAATCATGGGTGGAGATGTGTTGGTATCCCTGGACACGACATTCGGCGCCAAGTTCCGGGTCACGTTCACTGACTCCAGCTTTGCCGACAGCCCGAATGTCGACCAGCTTCTCGTCTCAGCTGCTGACGGCTCTGCTGGCTGCGCACTCGTTGTCGGAAACGTTTGGACTGGCACTGAGCTGGACGGCGGCGCTATCCGACAAGGAGTGCCATACTCAGTGCGAGTGTCAGCTTTGAACTCGGCTGGACTGGGAGCTCCACGTCCAGCGACGGCGATTTGCCACGACCTTCCGTGTGCTAATGACCAGGTACTGGCACCTGCGAGTCCACCAAAGGCTCCACGTAACGTCAAGGTCGCCAGCAACCGGGCGGACCGAACAGCACTGAACGTCAAGTGGCAAGCACCAAGCTCAGATAGCGGGTCGAACGTGGCGAAGTACTTCATCGAGTACTCGACCACCTCATTCGCACCTGTTCCAGTATGTGCTGGATGTGTCATCGCTGTTGATGCTACGACGATGACTCTGGACTCCAGCATCGTGATTCCGTCGAGTCAACTGGTGATGCTAAGTGGTGGTGCGATGCCGACAGACTGCATCGTTGTCGTTGAAAGTGAAGCGATTGCGTGGGATGTCGCCACTTCTACTATCGTCTACAACGTCCAAGGGAACCACGGCTGCGACCATTTCACGTCCGACGCAGTGAATGCAGACGCCCTTCACTCAGTCGTTGGGACCGGTGGCTACGTTGCGGTACTCCCCAGCGACAGTCAAGTGGCTTCGTCGAGCGCCGCCTCTGCTTCTGGTGCCTGGTATGCGACCACACTGCGCAGCTTGGAACCGGGAACGACATACGAGGTCCGAGTGCGTGCTCAGAATGGTGAAGGCATTGGCGCGTTCACCATCGCAACAGCGATCTGTGAGGACGGCATCGAGTTGTGCATACCGACGACCTCAGTCAGTGGAAGTGAGATCGTGACAAGACAACTGCCGAGCGCACCGACTGTCTCGATGCCTGGGCAACTGATCTTCGGTTCGACTGCTAACGAGAACGGATTCACGAAAGACTCGTTGACCATCTCGTTCGGTGATCCAAACGGATGGAGCGGACTTGAAGCTGTCGATCGGTTCCGTATCGAATGGGATACGACGGCTGACTTCTCTTCACCCACTACCCAGTCAGCGATTGTCGATCGTTCGTTGACGTCGCCATCGGTCTGGTCATCGCTTCTGGTGTGTGCCTCGTGTGTGACGAGTCTGTCGAACAATGGTCTGACGGTCACGAACCCGAGTGCCAACGTGGCCCCGACTGTGCGGGTTGGTGATGCTGTGACGGTCGATGCTGGGGCAGCAACGTGCCAGTTCTCGGTCTCAGCGGTCACCGTGTCTATAGCAACATCAACTTTGACTGTCGCACCAGGACACCAGTGCGTGGACTTCACGGGTCAGACTCTATCACTGTACCGACGCAACATGCTCTCATACAAGTTGGCGGGGCTCAACATGGGCGTGACAGTCCACGTCCGAGTGTCAAGTCGCAATTCACTCGGGTACGGCCCGACGAGCGACAGCGTTGCAGTGACGCCGGTGACAACGAGTGACCCACCTCCATCACCAGAGGTGGTCATGCGTGCTCTAACAGTAGAAGACGACGCTCACATCGCTCCAGAAGTACGAGTATCATCGTTGCTTGTCCGCTTCCCACCGCCGCGTGTTGCACTCCCGACAGACGTGAACGGCAACGGAGGCTCGCCTGTGTCCAAGTATCTGGTCGAATGGTCGAACGGGGACTTTTCGGCGATGCGAAAGCACGTCCAAGTGATTATGACGGCGTCGTCTGGGTCCACAGGGACAATAACGGGAGAGTTCCGGCTCCGATTGGACACGACAAGCTGCGCAACGTGCCAAGTTCGAGGCAGCTACACCACGTCAGCGATCGCTTCCGACGCAACTGCGAGCGAGCTGACGACTATCCTGCAGAACTTGCCTAATGTGGGCCAAGTATCCGTGACGAGAGGAGCTTGCTCGGTAATGAATGAGTGCACATGGAGCGTGACGTTCGCTTCAGAGCTGGGGTCGATACCGGACTTCACCATCCTCCAGAGTCGACTGACGGCACCGAATGGTCTAGCGTCCGTGACTGTGTCGTCGTTGGTTGCTGACGGTGGTGTCGAGGGTGATTTGCTCGGCAGTGACTACTGCCCACATCTGGTCCCCGCTGTCAACGGAGGTGGAGCACCCGTGTTCGCGTCTGGACCAGCGGCGTGTGGGATTATCGATGTTGCAACAGTCTCATTGATCACTGACAGCTACTACAACACGGCTGCGTACGAGTACCTGATCACGGGTTTGACGTCAGGCGCGACCTACTACGCTCGAGTGTCGGCGTTCAACGCTCTGGGGTATGGAGTCCGCCGCGTGACAGCTCCGGTGTCTGCGATGGTACCATTCGAAGCACCATCACGCCCAACATCACTGTTTACCATTGAAAGCCCGCCTGTACTCTCCGTGGCCGGACCAACGGCGTTGATCGTCGCGTACGGCCCGCCGACATTTTCAGGTGGAACTGCCGGCACTTCAATCACCGGGTTCATCATCGAGTGGGATCCATCCCCTGAGTTCGATAGCGGCAGCAACGGCGACGCTCTCGGCCAAGGGCTTGTCAGTGGCTCGACCGGAGGCAAGTTCCGAATCGACGGGCTTGTGACTGGCCAGTGGTTCTACGCTCGAGTGTACGCTTTGAATGCTGTTGTTGGCGCTGGACTTCCAGTTCTGACGTCGCCACAACGAGAGATGCCGCGCCAGAAGCCTGGAAAGCCACAGAACGTCATCCTGAAGAACGCGAACGCTGACTCCAATGCTATAGGGACAACCCTGATCGTGTCTTGGCAAGCCCCAGCTGAGATGGCGACTGTGGCGTCGACCGGATTGCTGTCAGTGTCCAGCTACCAGGTCGAATGGTACCAGAAAGCGACGGCGGATCCGTTCTTCGGCCTCCCAGTCATTCAACTCGTTCAAACATCGGGTACCATCACTGGCGGCAGCTTCACCCTCGCGTTCGGCGGTTCGTCGTCGGGTTACGCCTACAGGTCGCTGCCCGGCACTATCGATGTCGTGCAAGGTCAGTCATTCGTGACGACGTCGGCCGACCTAACTGGTCTGGTAGCTCTCGGCGATCTCATTGTGATAGAAGACGTGGCCTACCTTGTGGCGGCCTCGGGCACCTTCTCGCCCACAAAGTTGCCGCTCGCAAGCGCAGCCAACGCGGCTTCGAGCACTTCCACGACTCTAGGACAGATACCGATCGACTACCTTGGCAACACAAAGACCGGCATCAAGTTATACACGCCGTGGCGTACGACCGATCTCACCTTCGACACGACGCCAGCAGCCATGGAAGAAGCCTTGGAGATGCTTCCGAGCATCGGAGCGGTCCATGTCGAGCGAGTTCAGGTCGGTACGGCCAGTGACAAGAACTACAACTGGTTCATCACGTTCTCGACACAAGTTCCAGCTCCAGAGCCGACTGGTGCCTTCCCAACTCTCGTAGTCAACGACCGCAGTCTTGTGGGGACTGGCACAGTGGGTGCGACAACGTCAGTCTACGACTCTGGTGTTGTGCCGCTGGCATTCGGGCGTGCTTCAGTCTCTGCGAGCTCGCAAAACAATGGGAAGTTTGCTTACAACATCTCGTCATTGGAGACCGGCGTCTCGTACTTTGTCCGCGTCGCGGCGATCAACGAGCGCGGGACGGGTGAGTTCGCTATGGCAACGACGGTCGACGGTAGTAGTAACGGACTGGCACCGACGCGATCTCCACTACCGCTACACAACGTGAAGACGCGAGTACTGTCGGCGACGAAGATTGAAGTAACCTACGACCAAGTGAAGACCTCTGGCGGTCTCCAGGTCGACAGTTATCGAGTCGAATACGACACTTCGTTCAACTTTAGCAGCGCGCGCAAGCAGATCGCCGACGTGGCTCCCAACTTGGCGTTGTATCGCGTGACAACAGCAGCACACACTGGTCCGTTCACTGCCGGGAGCACGTTTTCGCTCGCAACAACGGGTACTGCAGGCTTTCATGGCCGCTTCACGAACCAAGTGGACGCGTTTGTATCGGCGACTTCACTGCAGGCGGCCAACTTCCTCTTCCGCGTTCCACCGGACTCTACTGTCGGGTTCGGAGCGGCCTCACTAAGCGGCATGCTCTCTCGTGGTGAGTACGTTCGAGTGCGGAATGAGCAAGCTCGTGTTTGTCTCGACATAAGTGGATCGTACACCCTACCAGGAGTGACCACAGTCACATTCAACAGCGGCACAGACATCCTGACGACATCGACACTGTCGACTGCGCTGCTAGATATCGTGGTTGTCGGGACGCGGGTCGCGATTGGAAGCGTCTCAACGTGCCAAGCGGATGTCACTGCAATCCCCAGCGCAACGCAGTTGGAGCTCTCGCTCGTTGCATGCAACGTTGACTCCATCGCCGCTGTCCCGGGGCTTGAGGTCGCCGTCATGTGGGGACCAGCAGTGTTGCCGCTATGCTCAGCAGATGACCCGTGGAGCTTCATGGATGCAGCGACGATGTCGGCCTTCGTTGGTGGCCTGGGTGATCTGACAGATCCGTTGCCAATCTTCAAGCTCGACACGGCAATGGGGACAGCTTACAACCTCGCTACAGCTGGGACCAGCAGTGGTAGTAGCGCAAGTCAAGTCTCTGTCGTCAGCGCATTGGCTGTCGAGTGTGGCGATGTCATCCGCTTTGGAAGTTACCACGATGACGACGAAGAGAGCGGCTCAGACTTCACCCGCATCGGTCAAACGTTCCGCGTTCGTGGCAAGTGTGATGCCACTCCCACGTGTGACTGCACTCAACCGACCGCCACTTCAGCTGTACAACTCGGCAGCTTGGAGGACTACACCGTCCCAGTGAGTCTCACTCGTGACTCGCTACGCTTTGCGACGCGAGAAATCCAGCGGATCCAGATCTCTACTGCCGCCGGCGACTTGGATCATGGATCGGGTGGATTCCGCATCAAGTTCGGCGATGAGACTACTGCGACTACACTTCGCGGTGGCAATGGGGGTGCCAATCTGAACGACGACATCGGCTGCATCTTGTGGTCTTCAGGGTCATCCGCAGCTGATGCTTCCCGCGACATTGCGGCTCTCGAGTCCGAGTTGGAGTCTCTGACTGGCATCGATGACGTGCGAGTAGCGCGGACCCTGACGACAAACCCCACAACAATCGTGTACACTGTCGAGTTCACCGGTGCCGATGTCCGTGGTCAGCTACCAGCGATGGAGGTGCGAGATGTCGGGTCAAATGGCTGCAGTGGGTTCACATTAGGTGCTGGGGCAACAGTAGAGACGCCACTAGCGACAGTCACAAAGCCGCAGCAAGCGAGAGCGACCATCTACAAGGCGCCAACAACGCAGCAGATCCCGTTCGACGCCACCGATGACGACGTCAAGGCGGCGCTGGAGGCGCTCTCCACTGTGTCGAACGTTGACGTGACGCGCAAGGTGGCCAAGCACGGGTTCGACTGGAAGATCACGTTCATCGACTTCAGTGTGAACGCTTCACAAGCGACGCTATTCCCTCAGCTAGTGGCGAATGGCGTCCACTTACAAGCGCCGCAGGGTCCAAGGATCAGTGTGACGCCATTCAACCGTGTGACTCTCGATTCAACTCCACTATTGGACGGCTCGAGCAGTGGAGGAGTGCCAGTATATGCTCGAGTACGTGCACACAACGCCAACGGGTTTGGCGCCACTGCAACGCCAGTACCAGCGTATGTTCAGGTGGCAAAGCAACTCCCAAGCCCCGTTCTATGGCCACAGGTTGACGTACTATCAAGATCTGACGCGCTGGTTCAGTGGGAGTACCCTTGGAACGACGGCGGCGAGCCTGTGACCGAGTTCCGCATCGAATGGTGGAGTTCAACGGTCAATAGTGGAGCAGTTCAGACTGCTACGCTCCACCACCTCGACTCTCCTCGAGCTGTTCATGACGTCAACACTATCAGTGTCTCAGCTCCGGTCAAGGGCGTCAACAAGTACCTGTCTGGCACTTTCCGTGTGGCTTTCGATGGTCAGTGGACCCCGGAGCTGCCGTACGACATCTCGGCGGTCGGCATGGAGCTCGTGCTTGGCAACTTGAGCACTGTCGAGACAGGTGTCAAGGTCTCGCGAGTGCTCGACACGAACGGGTTCACGTGGATGGTGACATTCGCTCCGCAAAAGTACAGCGGCAACCAGTTCAAGCGGAGACTGTCCTCTCTTGAGACGCTCGACGGCCACAAGCTTCACGTTGCAAGCGACAACTTGCTTGTGTGCCCGACAACACAGCGCAACAGTCAGTGCGTGCCGAAGATCGCGAACGGCATTGGTCCTAGCATCACGGTCGGTTCGCAGCATGAAGTCCAGTCATTCACGTGTACTGGGACGCCATCAGCAGTCGACGGTTTCCAGCTGAGTCTGCTTGGCGCCACCACTGCTGTTATCGCGTCCAACGCCAACGCCCAGGTGCTTCAAGATGCGCTGAACGCTCTTGCAGTCGGCACAAGCGGCGTATCCGTCCACGTCTCTATTCGAGATGGTGCTCAGACGGCATTGTGCGCGGCAGCATCGCCTTCTCCCGTCGACATCACGTTCACCTCGCTCGCTGGCGACGTCAATGCTCTACAAGTCCTGAATGCCGCGGGAGCGCTCTCCATCTCCGTGACCGAGCGATTCAAGGGGTTAGCACAGCGGATTCCAGGACGCATGGCCTTCTCGTATGCGCTGACTGGCTTATCGAGTGGGAACGTCTATCGCGCTCGCGTTGCCGCGTACAACAGCGTGGGCTTCGGCTCGTTCTCAGACGCCAAGCCCCTTACTGGAGTCACTCCTGTGGATCTCGTACCGACCCGTCCACGATCACTGAGCGTTCGCTCTCGACTGAGCCGATCCAGCCTTCTGGTCTTATGGGAAGTCCCGCTGACGTCCGGCAATGCTCTCGGGGTCAGCAACTACCGCATCGAGTGGGACGTGAACCCGTCGTTCACTAGCACCTGCGGGGAAGTGATCGAGACGCAGACGCTCGTGGTTTCACGCTCCACTTCGTCCGTGACCGGCAAATACGTTCTGTCTGCTGGGGTAGCGGCGACTGGATGCCTCGACTGGGCAGCAACAGCAGCGGAAGTGCAGACTCTAGTCACCGCTTGGGGTGGAATCTACACTGGCGCGACCGTCGTCCGCATGGGCGACGCGTCAGCTGCTTGGGACTTTGGCTACTCGTACTCAATCCAGTTCATCAACACCGTGGCGACTACATCGTCGTTATCGACGCTGGGCATTCCCCTACTGACGGCAACAAGTGGGGCTTCGTGTGGATCGAACCTGTTGACTGGCGGCAGCGTGGGCATCACGCGTGGACAGTATGGACCTGGTCTAGACGACAAGTTCGGTCGAGGACGTATCGACGGGAGCAACATCGAGTGCCATGCTGCTTTAGAAGAAGCTCTAGGCAAGCAGACCATCACAGAAGCCGCCGCTATCACCAATGCGCTGAGCTTGTCGGCACTGCAGCTGGCGCTATCCCCCGGCTCGACCAACATCGAGACGGTCGAGACCGGTCGTCGAGTGTTGATGGGAGCCAACGCTCCTGTCTTGTGCTCATCCTGCGTCCAGAAGCTCGCGGGCTCGACGCTAACACTGACGGCGTCGCTCGCGTCCGTCGGTGGGTTGTCAGTCGGCGAGTACTTGATCGTGGAGGCTGGCGCCGACTCGTCCAGCAGCGTCGGCTTGCGATGCGTCATGAAGACGGCGGCAGTGTCCACAAGCGGCAGCGGCGCGACGATCATTACTACAGTCACGATCGACCCAATCGACGCCGCGTTCGTGAACGGCGGGTGTCAGCTACCGACTGCCTTTGAGGCGCAGGCGTACGCGCTCAAGCGCTTCAACCTGCGAGCACACACGGTGACCGACCTGTTCCCTGGATGGGACTACTCGGTACGCGTTGTGGCAACGAACGCCCTGGGCGAGAGCAACGCTGCCTATGTATGAGAGAGAAGGGTAGAAGAGAGTACTAGCATGCAATGAACAGACTACATTTGTTTATAAGCCGACGGGCGTTAGTTCGCCTTATTGGCCACCTTGACTACACTGCCGGGTCCTCGATCACGGTGGTGTCTATGGTTATGCGTTCTCTCTTTGTGGTACAGCGGAAGAGGTAGCTCTCGCCTGCCCTTTGTGGTGGTGGAGCCGAATAAATTACCGTCGAGTCCCTCGTCTATTTGCTCAAGTAGTGTACTGCGGTGGGTGGTGGCGAGTCGTACCGCCTCGAGGCCTTGGCCGTATCGCCTGTCGGTCGTTGCGGAGACGACTTGGCGCCTCCGCTGCTCCCATTCCCGCCCGTGAACGGTCTCCGCTGCTGCTGTTGGTGTTGAGGGTAGTACGCGTTGTTACTTGGGACTCCGTTGGCGATAGCGCCGCCTCCTGCGATCGTGATTGGCGACGTCGCGACGCGTTGATGGGGGTGCGGAGAGTAGAAGGGCTGGGCTGAGTGGTGGTGCGCGTGGTGCATCGCCTGCTGGTGCTGGTGATGCAGCTGCTGCGAGTGGTGGAGCTGCTGCTGGTAGTGCAGCGGGTGCATCACCGACACGAGTCCCGCCGCAATCGGAGGCGCAGGCAGCAGAGTCTCCCACCTCATCTCGTGCCTCGCCTTGGCCGACCGCGCGTCGAGTCCGTTGAGCGTCGCCTTGCCGTGCCACGTCTGTCGAGGGTGGACGAGCAGGTCGGGTCGCCATCCGCCCCCACGGCCATACAACTTCCAGCTTTGAGCGTAGAAGTCGGCGACCGAGTCACTGCCAGCGCCGCTGTCGACGCTCGAGGACCCCGACGATGTCGACAGCAACATGGTCGCGAGGCGGTTGCGGCCTAGACGGAACGCGCGCTTCATCATGGGGAACCAGTCGGCCGAGACGCTCCGCGCCAGGTTGTTCTTCTCGTCCAGCGGGTCCACAATGTTGCACACGCGCACAGGGAACATGGGCTTGTACCCGTCGCCTTCGCCGACTGCCAGCGACGCGTCAAAGGCCGCGAACTGCTCCAGCAGCGCCACCCGGATGCCGGCGATCTCCTCACCCGCCATAACCTCACCGAACCGCTGTCCACTCATCGCTTCCGCCTTGGTAGAGCCCGCGACCGCTTCACCGAACGTGTAGCTCTTGGCTCGCGACTTCTTCAGCTGCGCCGCTGTCCCCGTGCCGTTGACTGGGCCAAGCGGCGTCGTGGCCAGCACGTTCAGCGGCACTGCACCGTACAGCGTCATGGCCGCCTCGTGCCACGGGAACTCGGCCATTCGGTCCAAGAAGAGGAAGAGCGCTTGCAGCGGGTGTGTGATGGCGTCGCCATACTGGTTGAACAGCGCCATGACGATCGTGTTGACCGCGTAGGTCGACAAGGCGCCGTGACTCGCCCCCATGACGCTCTGATGCGTCGTCGTCGACGTCCCGGCACTGCCAGCTGGAGCTGAAGCCGACGCGTACGCCGCGCTCTCGTGGACGCACCACGCCTTGATGGCGATCAGACTCTTCTTGAGCAGGTGGCTCTTGCCGACACGCATGTCCATCTCGTCCAGCAGCATCACGGCACCCAAGGCTGCGACGCGGTTCGCAGTCAGGTCCACCGCCACGTTGTCGATCGTGCACTTGATCACGCGCACGTCGGCGTTGATGAAGCTCACGTTGCGCACCGTGTTGGTCAACAGCGGCGCTGGGGTGGGGACAGCTCCACCCGGCACTCCACCGACACCCAATGCTGCTGCTGCCGCTACCGCGCCTCCGCTTACGAGCTTTGACGTCGGTGGTGACCCGTTCATCACTCCAGCAGCGGTGTTGACTGCTGCAGCAGCACCGGAGACGTTGACGCCGACGTCGCTGTTGCCAGCGAGGCACAGCGCGTGCATGACGGCAAAGTACCACGTCGGCTCGAGCTCCTTCGGCAGCAGCAGGCAGATGTCCACGTCGGACGTCGGCAGGTACGTCTTCATCGGGAACGACCCGGTCGGGTAGAACATGATGGGCGTGCCAGGCGGGAACTGAGCCTCGAGGACTCGTTGGACGAACGTCAAGACCTTCTGACGGACGTAGTCGGCGTCTCCAGTCGGCCCCATCCAGTCCACAAGCTCGTCCACCGCTCGCTTTAAAGGAGCGACACGCTGATGGGGAAACCGTGACCGCAGCTGCGCCAGTCGTGACTGGAACCCCGCGTCTCGCTCGTCAAGATGGTCCAAGTGCGCAAACGTATCGGCCTGTCGTGACTGAGCCAGCAGCTGCTTCAAGTACGCGATCTCCGCGTCCTTCTCCTGGACCAGACGCTGGTGCTGGAGCATGTCGTGCTGGTTCTGCTCGGCCTTCAGCAGTGCGTTGTTGTACGCGATCGGACGGATCACCAGCGCTGGAGGCTTCCCACTAGCCGTAGCGGTCGTCGTTGACGTCGATGAAGCTGTGGTTGAGGCACTGGATGCCGAGAGAGTCGGGTTTGCCGGTGCACTCGCGCTTTCACTGATCGTTGAGCCCTCGGTCTCACGCGAACGGTTGCTTGGAGACACTACATGCAGCTTGAATGCCGACGAGGGTGCTTCACGCTCCACAACTGCCGATGTACCTGCGCTAGAGTCGCCCGGGCTTGGCGTTTCTTCTTCTTTCGCGTCGCTCCTCTCGCTCCACCGATCAGGGGAAGAAGCGTCGGAAACCGCTGCGGTCGGGCGAAGCTCTCGAGGGCAGTCCCCACCTTCTCCCCCGCTCTCTGACCGCTTGTCCGTCCCGTTCAACACCTCGTTCGCGTGTTCGATCTCGTCCACCAGCGCGTCCGCCATCTTCTTGCGCTCGACTCGCTCCAGCACCTCGCGGATCGCGTCCTTGTCTCGAGACTCGGTGAACTCGAGGAGACTCGCGCGCAGCTTCTCGAGCTGCCGTTGCCGCTTCTTCAGGTACCGCTCGTCCATCAGCACCTCGCGCACCGTCACCTTGTCGTTGCTCGTCGAGTCCGTCGTGGACCCAGCAGTGTCCTCGCCGTCCTCCTCCTCCTCCTCTTCCTCTTCGTGCTTCACCTCCTTCACAACGAACGAGTCCTCTTCTCCATCCTTGTCGTCGCTCTCCGGGTTGCCGTTGATAGTCATGGCAGCATTAGAAATGTCGCCAGCCTCGTCGTCCTCGTCCCACATGCTGTCGAACGCCTCGTCCCGCGTCATCATCACCGCCTTCGCGACTGGACTCCTCTTGTCGTCGTCTTCAGTAGGCGACGACGGCACCTCGACGACAACTCCGGGCTCCTCCACAGCATCTTCAAAGACAGAGCCATCTTCCTTCTCGTCTTCCTTCGGAGATGCCAGCACCAAGACCGCGTCGTCCTTGCTGCTCTCACCGCCACGGACATGCCCTTCGCCCTCTCCGCCGTCTCTCCGACCGCCATTCTCGTCCTCATCCCCATTCGTCGGCTCGATCACGATCTCCACGTCGTCGTCGTCCTCCAGCAACACATACCCCGCCGCCTTCTTGCTCTTCTTCTTCTTCTTCCGCTTCTTCTTGCTCTTGGTAGCAGCCGCTCCACTCGCACTTGCTCCACTAACAGACCCACTCGTCGCCTTGCTCACGTCCTCCCACCCTTGCTCCTCCTCCACCTTCTGCTCCAACCACGCAACAGCTTCGCGCTGCCGTCGCTCTTCAAACAGCTTCTTCTTCTCCACAGCCGACTGCAGTTCAAGCTGAGCGTCCAACCGCTTCGAGTTCTTGGACGGAGAGTCCAGGATCTGCTGGTAGTCGGCCATGGCGCCGTCAAAGTCCTCGCGCTGCTCCAGTATCCGAGCGCGACACAGCAACGCGTCGGCCGCCACCTCGCTGATCATCTTGCCCGTCTTGACCGTCGGCGGCATACTCGAAGCGGTAGACCCCAATACAGAGCTCGAGCTTGACACTGGCGACTTGGCGTTGGATATTCGAGCCGCGCTGCTGCTTCCGTTCCGCTGGCCTGTACTGTTAGGCGACAGAGTAGCCAATACAGTCGTCTCGACGGCGCCAGAGAGCGGCATCTCGCCTCGACAGTCGTAGTGCGCGTCAATGATGGACGAGTAGTCGGCCGTGGCCTTCTCGAGCTCTCCGATGTCTTCCAACAGCCTCGCGCGGTAGAACAGCGCGTCCACGAAGAAGCCGTTGACCCGTAGCACTGCCGTGACTTCGTCAATAGCTCGCTCCACGTCTCCACGTTGCTGGTACAGCTTGGCACGCGCCATGTGCACCTCAAAGTCGTTCGGCTCCGTCTCCAACGCCGTCGCAAAGTCCTCCAGCGCCTCGTCGTACTGCTCAATGTGCCCCAGCGCTTCTCCTCGTCTCCGCAACGCCTCCACATGCTCTGGATCCATCTCCAACACCTTCGTGTAGTCCTGGATCGCCTGCTTGGCCATGTGCTTCGCTTGCACACCTTTGTACGGCGCTGGCCCCTGTGGCCGCTTCCCTCCCGCGGACTGCATCCGCTTGGCTGGAGACGGCTTACAACTCCGAGGGCTGGTCGCCAATACCACCGCCTTGTCCGGTAGTGTCTGGCCCTGTTCGACCTGGTGGATCTCGGCGTCCTTGCGCTCCTGCGCGTCCTCCTCCGCCGCGAGTCGCTGGACGATCTTGGCTCGTTCCATGAGCACCTCGACGATCTTACGCCTCGTGTCCCCGCCGTCCGAACTGCTTCCGCTGCCGAGGAGACTGGTCGATTCCATCTGGAGCTCGTGCTCCTCCTGCAACTCGAGGAACCGGTCGAGATCTCGTAGCGCTGGCTGCTCCTGTCGACACTGCAGGAAGACTTGAGCGCGGAGGTGGTAGAGCTCGGCGTCTCTCGTCCCGTCGTGCTTCTCCGCTCTCGCTAGGTCGTCCAGCGCGTTCGTCAGCTGGTTCATCGCGCGGTAGACCTTGGCTCGAGCCACATACAGCGCGCGGAGCTGTGCCACCGTGTCACTCCCTCCAGCATACGAAGAGGAGGAGGAGGAAGCCGAGCCGACGAACATGAGGCTCGTGCCGTGGCGGTCGTCCGACAGCAAACCCTGTGAAGCCGTGAGACTCACCGCCTCGTTCAGGTCGAGCAGCGCGGCGTGGTTCTCCCCCAAGGCCGCGTACGCTTTGCCTCGCTTGGCGAACAGCTGCGCGTTCTTGGGCGTCATGGCCATCACTTGGCTCAGGTCCTCGATCGCCAGCTTGTACTTGTGCGCGGCGAGGTAGCAGCTGCCTCGCTGGTAGTACAGCCTCACCGTGGACTGCATCCCGGACCCACCAGTCGATAGTAAAGGCCCTGGACTGCTACTACTGGTCGAAGGAGAGGCGCTCAACGCCTCGGTGAAGTACGGGATGGCGGCCGCGAACTGCTTCTGCCCTACGAGCGCCAGTCCGCGGTCTGCGGGACTTCCCCCGCCTCTAGGGGACGCGGCGCTGGCCGATCGCTGTTGTAAGCTCCGGTACTGGCTGATCCCAGTCCGTAGCACTTGGTCCCCGTCTTGGTCCTGCTCTCGGTCTCGGTCGGCTGCCGCGTTCATCTTGCGGTTCATCTGCATCTTGCGCTGGGTGGCCAGAGAGGGCGATGGCTGGCGAGGAAGCGACCGCACTGGCAGTTGAATGCGCGCGTCCACCTCGTCAAAGTCCCGCGGCTTGGACTGGCGGCGCCGGAGGCCCGTGGCGTCCACAGGAGCCACCAGCTCGCCGCTTTGCCGCTGCGGAGGCGTCCGAGCCGGCGGCGTCTTCATGCGGAGGCGGAGGAGCAGTAGCGCGGCCAGTAGGGCGACGAGGAGGGCGAGGAGGGCGACTTGTAGAGCGCCCGCGACGCCCGCGAGCTGCGAAGACGCGGGAATAGCGGCCGGGAGGACGGCGGGAGCGCAGCTGGGCTGGTAGGGCGGCCGGTAGCGCAGGTAGGGCGGCTGGTAGGGCGGCTCGAGCCGTCGGTCTCCTTGCCCGGATGTGTACGTCGCCTTGTGTGTGGGGGGACCACAGATAGAGGCGACACCCGTTCGTTCAAAATCCCTCCGTCCTCACATTTTCAACCAATAATATCCCACTAACACATTTATAGCCAATCCATGGTGCTGAAATGTGGACGACGGTGGGTGGTGGTCTGCACCCTGCCACCACCAGACAAGAAGGACCGCCCCTAGACCGAGCCCAAGATGCTGGCGGCGATCGCCAAGGCCGGTGCCCTGCGCCGCTCCACCGCGTCCACGGCCTCCCGCGCGCTGTTCTCGAGCGCTGCGGCGACCGGGGAGGCGTCGCAGGCGTCTACGCGGCCCAAGTTCTCGGTCGTGAGCCACCCAGTGACGGCGGACGCCATCAAACCGGAAGACTACTTCGCCGTCGTCAAGCTCGGCGGGACGCAGTACAAGGTCACGCAGGTCGCGCACGCGTCTCTACATTAGGGGTTTGTATGGGAGCCCCTGCGCTGTGACTGACGTTGAGTATCGAGGCAGGGCGACGTGGTCGTGGCCGAGAAGATCAAGCACGCCAAGGTCGGCGAGGTCCTGGACATTGACGAGGTGGGTGGGTACCTTCCGATCCGTTCCTTCGCCCCCTCCTATAGTAAAACTAAGACAAACTGCCGCACACAGGTACTTCTACTGGGTAATGTGAACGAGACGGTGGTGGGGCGGCCGCTAGTGCAAGGCGCGCGAGTCCGAGCGCGCGTCGAGGAGCAGACTGTGGACGCCAAGATCGACATTTTCAAGAAGAAGCGCCGAAAGAACTACCGCCGCTGGAACGGCTTCCGCCGCGAGGTCACCATCCTGCGCGTCACGGACGTCCTGCCTGCTGGGTCCAGCGAAGTCGAGAGCGTCTAGCCGCTCGGCCCTCCCTGCCCTGCCAGTCGGGGTGGCATCGTGGGAATTTAGAAACGGGTTTCTAAACCGCCGCCACCAGTCGGTCGTGGGCTCTCTTGATCCCTTCACTCTACCTCCTGCCCCTACTTGATGGGGACAGCACTCGACAGCTTGTAGGACTCGGCGCTGGCCGTGTACCAGGTGCACGAAGCCGGCTCGCTCACTGTCCCCGTCGTCGGGTCCAAGTGCCAGCGGATGAGCAGCACGTTGAAGGTCCGGAGGAAGCTGCGAGGCATCAGTCTCGCCGTCAGTAGCAGCAGCACCGCCGGCGCCTGGTAGACGTTCTTGCCATAGTACAGGAAGCCCGTGAGCAGCACGGCCTCGACGCTAGTGGCTCGCCGACCGCCGTGCTCGACGTGCGAGAAGTCGTCGCAGTCGTTGAAGAGCGTCGTGAAGGGCGTGCCGAGACAGTGGCGCTCGAAGCTCGTCAGTGTGTTGGCCGTCGTCGGCTCCGGCTGCTCGACCTTGTTGGCCACCTTGCTGCTCCCTGCCGACGCTTGCGTCCGAGTCTGATCAGCAGGAGGCGCAGGTAGGGCATTGCTGTCGTGGACGGTGTACCGGTCCTTCCTCCGCCGCCTGTCTTGCCAGCGGAACCAGAAGGAGATGGAGAACGGGACGACGCCCAGCGCCAAGGCCGCCATCGCCATCAAGACGCCCAGATTCACGGTGAAGAGGATGCACGAGTCGCTCAAGTTGCAGTGCTGCGCACCTCGCGCCGTCGTCTTGCGCAGCAGCTCGCCGTTGTGCTCCATGATGAAGTTGAGCGACGTCTCCTGGTTGTGGTACAGCAGCGTACCGACCGCGGTCGTCGTGAAGATCTGCATGATCTCCCACGTGAGGCGGAAGTGCCGGTCGAGCTGCTGCTCTCCCGATCGAGCCTTCATGAGGTTGATGAACGAGTACGAGAAGGCGTAGAAGCACAGCGTGAGGTTGCCGA